>PVIY010049140.1:0-16890 GCA_004026745.1 Myrmecophaga tridactyla | reverse complement strand
TTTTGATAACAATTCAGGGTTTATATACAATATTTTCTGGATCTTCCCAAAGATGGAATACTTTGATGAAACAATAGGTAATGAGCTTAAAGTCATTCTTGGACACAAATGGGAATGCTGACTAAATGCTCTTACAGCAATTAGACTTAATTTAGGCAAGATACAATATGTACCATAAGAGTTAATTGAAAAAACAGAACAGTACCAGGTAAAACATGAATCATAATCTTTGGTGAAAAATGAAACTAATTTTGAATTCACACTATCCATAGTTATTTGATGTGAACTGATGCTTGTTAATAATATTACCAAAAATTGACAAACAACTCAAACAGATCTGACTTTGGCTATTCCACTTTTTTTTTTGATGTGGGCAGGCTCTAGGAATCGGACCCGGGTCTCCGGCACAGCAGGAAAGAATTCTGCTACTACACCACCAGCGCACTGCCCTATTCCACTTTTAAAAGGGCTAAAAGTTATTTTTTTTAATTTTAGAGTTAACGATTTTTCTAAATCAAAATAGACTTAGTTGCAAAATATGTTATGAAATATATAATATGATAGTCCAATAAATATAAGGGCATTAGAGCAAGAAAATGAAAAATATTTACTTAAATATCAAGGTCATTCATGTATCAGAAATCTCGATTATTTCTAATTTTAATGAGGACTATATTTTTGGCCGTTATAGATCAGAATATAGTCTTAATTGAAGAGAGAACTGAATAAATTAAGTAATGCTTTGCTATTTTTTTGTTTCCTTTATAATAACTCAGTTTGGCAAATTTGAAATAAGAATGTAAGATACTATATGTATCGAGATATTCCTTTAAAAGATATTCCTTTAGCATAGCCATGTTAAAAATGATAGAGATGCATTTGATGATATTAAAGGTTTACAATATTTTATGTAATAACACTGATTTGTCCTATGTTTATATGCTTTACAGTTTTTAAATGTGATGAGTAAAACTCATAGTTCATTTCCCATTTTAAGTACTGGTTTAAGAGTGTCATCAACAATTCCAGTTGCTCCTGCCTTAGCAGAGTGAAGCGTCACCAACTGAGATAAGTTTAAAAGTATATCTAAGAACTACAATGACTTAAGAAATATTGTCTAATTTATCATTACTGTCAGTAGGACACGTGAAAATCTTGGTTATACCAATATAATTAGTAATTTTGCTGAAATAAATACAGCCAAATTTAATTTCAGATAATAAATATATGATTTTAATGAATTATGTATGTCTTTATTACTCATGTAAATATCACTAGCTCATCAACAGAGTGCCAGACACACACGATCATAATTAATTCAGTCATCTTGGATATTTTGCTCACTGTCAGTCCTATAAAAAACATAGTTTCATATACATTTTCTCAATTTTGCTGTTATGAATTTGTATTTGTCAAGGTAAAAGATAGAACATATTTTATTTAACAGTTTGCTAACTTGATTTATAACTTCTAAATATTTAGACATATGACCTATAAGCTTCCATTTCTTCTCTTGTCCTGGGCCCCCTAAATGTTTGGAGATGTTTGCTGCCTAGAGGGGAAGTGGATACCTTGGACTCCATCCTTCCTCATCACTCATCCTAGAGGATGAAACCAGAGATGCCCGTAGGAGTAGCTGGGTAGACCGAGTTATGATTTCATACACCTTCCCCTTTCTCATACACAGCAGGAGAAACACACACACAACCTTCCCCACATTCTCACAATCTTTTGAGGATAAACCTTTATAGTAATATTTTAAAAATGCAAATGCACAGTTAAGGTGACACCTTAATGTGAATGATTTTTAGTTGCTATAATTAGTCGTCCAGTTCATCCATCCTCTGCCAGAATCATTCGTCAATGTACTAACACTTCACCATGGGACAGTCTGCATTGTCTGATTAGTAATATTGGCTTTAGAGAGGAGAGGAAAGGTGAGCTGAGGAATTGAGAGGTCTTACAAATATATGAAAGATTTTCATGAGAGATCGTATTTAATCTGCCTGTAGTGCCACCGTGGATGGTGGGGTGCTTGATTGAGGGGTAAGTGAGGTTTTTGCTCTTGCTCGGCTCACCAAGCTGTGTGTCCTTGTGCCAACCTGAATCTGACCAAAGGGTGCAGCTTTCTCTCATTCTTGTAAAGATCCTTTGTGGGCTACCTGGGGCCCTTTCTGCCTGGCTCCAGAGGACCAAATTAAGTCCAAAGGATAAAAGTTATATGAATGCCAATTTTGGGTTAGAATAAGGAAAAAATGGTTTATAAACTCTATCTCATTTAATCCTTTCAACAACCCTGAAAGATAGGTGTAATTATCGTCCTCACCTTAGAGAAAAGGTAACTGAGGCTGATAAGTTAAGCAACTTGTCTAATGTTAGTAAGCAGCAAACACAGAGTTGCTAAGTCAAGCCTTCCTGGTTTAAAAGACAAACTAAACGATGCTCATTGTTTTCCATACTATGATACTTCTTTCTAACAATTTGGGCGTTTCTAAGATGTAATACAGTGTTTCGAAAGCTAGCAATTTCCATATGCCTTTAAGTTTTTAAAAACAGGTTGAGCATCAGTTCCTCCGATATGTCATAAAGCAGATGCACATTCTCAGTGAGTAGCTGATCCAGGTGATGCCAGCACAGTCTGAGTTCAGTCATGAAAACAGAAACCTCTCTATGCATTTGAATATAAGAGGGTTTAATGCGGGGAGTTATAGACTTACCCAACCATTGGAAGGGTTGGGGGAACTGGACTTGATGAGCCACCGACCATGATTTCAGCCTGCCATACTAAAGCAGGTGGTTTATCAGAAAGCACCTGAAGGACACTGCATATTTTAAGAACCCTTGAGAGGTTCCTGCCCTCTAGCTTAGTCTGTAGTTCCAATGGACATAATTCTTAAGAGTCTCACCTGGACGGTTCTTAGTGTCTCACATATGCTCATGCTTTTCATGCTCTGCATCCTGAAAATTATGTCTTCTCCTTCCCTTTGACTTTTCAGTTCTCAGGTGTGTCTTTCATCTGAAGATTTGACCCAGAACCATTTGGGTCTGGGGGTCTGGGCAATGTAGTTCCTGACTAGAAGACAATGGTGCTACAGCTAAGATGACAGTAGGTACTCCAGCATAATCAGTAAACCTTTACCCACAGTAATGATGTAGGATTTTTTTTTTAATGTGTGCTTATTGACTAATTATCAGACTACATCTTATTTTATAGAGTTGAGGGTTAAAAGAGAAAGATGTTATCAAGCCTCTTTAAGGGTCTTTGTCTCAGTGGGAAGATATAGCACACAAATGGAAGGCTGTAGATATAGGTAAATTTTCACAAATGCCATCATTTTGCTTAAGATTTGAGCACCTTCAATTAAGATTTGAGCATGGAAATGGGTAGCTGTGAAATTGGACCTGCCTCTTAGGCTTTTGAAAGATTAGCTTTCACAGAAAGGATTATGTTCATAGAGAAAATATTGCTGGGGACAGGTTTCACAAGGCTACATCTTTGTCTGTGGTCAATCATAAAATTTAGCTGGGAGGAGCCTAGATGGCATTTGGTCCCAGATGCCCCAAGTCACCTCTCATTTCCTAGAAACATTGGAATCCCTGGGAATATGGTTGAGAGGTATGGATAGTAGACATCACTTCTCTCATTGAGAATCCTGATAAACCATGGATGGAGGAATTGTGGCACGTAAGGGCAGCGACAACAGACTTGGAGAGCTACCATTTAAGGGTTCAAGACCTGCCAGTATGGCACAATGTACTGGTTGGCAACACCCTTATTTTATAGAAGCAGCTCAGGTTGGCTAAGGGACTAAGTGAGGTCACAGGTAAGTTAATGTCAGGGTTGAGACTGGAACTTAAAGAGAGTTCTTATACTTAGTCTGAGATGTTTTCCACGATAGCATCCACCTCTCATTCTGTGTATCAGTTGGTTATCTATTTATCTCTAAAGTATCAATCCTATTTCTTCCATTCTTCCCTCCATTTACCCCTTTAATCATCTAGCTATGTCATCTCTCCTTTCATCCATTCATGTACGTACATGAGAAGCTATGAAGATATGAGAAGACATCTATTTCCCTTTCTACAATTAATGGAAGAAGGGATTAGAACAGAGGAGGATTGATTTGTGTGTGTTTGTTTTGGCTCCACCTGAGTAAAGAAAAAGATTTTAGTCTGTGACACAGCATCATAACAATAGCAGGAACTATGAATTTTTCCAATAGGCAATTTCAGGGTAAACACAATGTATTTGAAAAAATAGCCTAGGGTGCTGCAATATTAAAACAGTAGGCTACTATCGCTATAATATACCAGCTATTGATAATAAGATTACAGGCTCCCATCTCCCAGTATTCTCTCTTCTGTATCCTGGCACTTAATTTTGCTCCTGGGGAATCTGACTGCTTAAGAGAGGGAAGACCTTGGTTGGTGTGAGTAACTCATAAGAACTCTTGTGACGTTATAAGTACCAGACAAACCACAGACTCATATCACCTTACAAAGCAAATACTTAAAACAACGTTCTTAAAGTTAGAAAATCATGTCTTCATGTACGTATCTGAATCTAATCACAGTTTTATGCATATGGTTTGTGTATTGTATTGAAAGACAAATTCTCTTCTACCAGGGCTTAGGAAAACATTAATCAAATTTCATTAATTCCTAATCATATGGCTTACGTCTGAAATACTTTATCTGGATTTGGGAGCTGCATTTTAAGAGGCACTTTGACAAACTAAAGTGTGTTTAAACGGTGACCAGGATTAATAATTGTAATAAAATATAATTTTAAAAACTTTTCCTTTATTGAGTGTGCTCTGCTAAGCATGTTACATGGGTAATTAATTTTAGTCCTGATAATCTTTTACCTTTGAATAAATTGAGGACAGAAAGGTTGAATGCCTGAGGTTATATAACAAGCTGTAAAGTAAGAACCTGAGCTTTTAGCTACTTACTGTACCGCAAAGAATTTGGAAACCATCTCACATGAGAAGTCATGGAAGAGCTGTGAATATTTGTTTTGGTGAAGAAAAACACTGGACCACTGGGAACAAGTCACTGGATGGCAGATTGTATTCCAATATGAAAGAGAAATATCTAATTAGTAGAGCAGCTGAACAATGGGGTGGGCTGCTTCCAGATTCCAAAGCTCCCATTCTTAGAATTAAGTATCCAAGCAAAAGCTGGAAGGCTCATTTTTCAGGAACAGATAAAAGATTTCAACTATAAAATATGCTGAAAGTATGGCATTAGCAAAATGGAACAAATGAACAAATTTCTATTTTCATTTCTACTTACTATTAGAGCAACAAAATTAAAAGTCTCCAACTTCCTAATGATTTTTTTCTTAAAAGTTGACTCCAGGGTGAATGCCATATTTAGGCCCATCTTCAAAGAATTTGCCAATGGTCTTTTTTCTGATATTTAATTTTTTTTAGAACTATGTAATCCTTAGATCTGACATTCAGGCTCTAACCTCATAATATTGTTCTTAGGATTGAATAAGTTAATGTAAGAGAAGCAGCTTTGTAATGGTTGTATGCAATATAGATGTAAGGAATCAGCAAACAGAAACCAAATATATTTAAAGTCTCCCTTTTTTTTCTGCATAGTGATATAGATCTGTCCTTAAATCTACTGAATCAACCTGACATCTGTTTGGAAAATACAGTCAAATAAATATAAGCAAGGTGTGTGTACACACACTTTCTTTCATTGACTCAACCAATATGTCCATAATAAGTGGCACTTACTACGTGCCAGTAATGCACCATGTCTACAGAAATGGCTAAAAATATGGCCCCTACTCTTTAGGACAGATAGCGTAAAAATAAATATTTGCAATTCAGTAATTAATGCTAACTGATAAAGGTATAGTGTTAACAAAAGTTCGACCCTCAAAATTGAAATGAAATCAATAACATGTCTTAGAGATGTAAGGCTGACTTTAACAGAGTCTTTTTCATGGTATACATAATTATTCTTAGTTATACTACTTTATGCTGAAATGGCTGGTATGAAATTCATATACTCTACAAAATCAGCCACACATCAAATCATTCATATATCATGAAACAATTAGCACACTGGTGAAAATCCTGAAACTGAGGTCTTGTGCATTCTCATTTTTGCATTGCCTTATTTCCATCCATCTTATGATCCAAGAGCAGGAGAAAAATCTTCGCAAGTAAGGTTTTATAGCACAGAAACTCCATACTGAAAAATTCTCCTGATCACTTGTTTGACTGGGATAGGGTCTCATGCAAATGAGGTGAAAAGAAGCTATGATTCTTAGATTGTAACAGTCAAGCCCAACTCAGTGTATGAGGGAAGTTTGGAGGAAAGCAGAGGAGCAGCAGGAGAAGCATCCAAACTTCACTATCACAGAAGGTGGGAGATATATTTTAAATATTTGTCAAAGCACAATCTACAGTGTGTGGGCTACAACAGATTTATCATGCCAGGAGTTGTTCCAAAACTCAGATGCATAGGAAACAGTAATGAGGAAAGGGACACAAATATCAATGTGAAAGCATCCTTTGGTCTTCCTATTCCTTTTTAATATGGAAAAGTCTCAGAGTTAGTGTGGTTCTCATTGGAAATGAAGAAACATATGAATAAATTAATTAGTGGCAAAGAAGGAAGAAGGAAAGAAGAGAGCAGAATTCATATTTACTGATTTTGACCACTGTGCTATGCCAAGCAGAAACAACAATAAATGAGAAGGACGGCTAGATTCTGTATCAACTGTTTCACATACAATATCTCATTTGACCTCCATAACAGCCTCCTCACATAAGAATCATGCCTTTCTTTGTAAATGAGAAAATTTAGAATTCAAAACCATATCTTATGCAAAACTCCTTGCTCTTTCTGATACATCAGAGAACACAAACATGTTCACAAAAATGGATTTATGAGGGTTGGAAGTCAGTTGGCTAGTGGTCCTAAGCATGGATCTAGGTGATGGGAATAGAATGGTGAACAAGACCTGTCTTTAAGGAGGTTACAGTCTGGCAGGGGAAGACAGAGCCTAAGCATGCAAAAAAAAAATCAGTAATATAATTTCAGTTGCTTATAAGGGTCACAGAGAAGAAGAGGCAGAGTTCTAAGGAAGAGGGACCAGAGATGCTGCTTCAGCCAAGGTCGGAAGAGGCCTCTCTAAAGAGGAGAAGTTTGAGTAAAGATTGAGAAGGGGGCTGCCATGCAAAGACCTAGGGAAAGAATGTTTCAAGAATAAGTTCAGCTTGTTCCAGGGATAAAAACAAGGCCAGAGGGCCATGAGGTAGGGAATGAGAATGGAGGGAGATGAAGCCAAGTCCAGATAGGCAGGGTCCAAATTATCAGGGTCTTTAAGCCTTGTGTTCAGGTTTGAGAGTTTTATGTCCCCCAGAAAAGACATGTTTTAATCCTGATCCAATTTTGTGGGAGCAGCCATTTCTTTTAATCCTGATTCAATACTGTAGGTTAGAAACTTTTAATTAGATTATCTCCATGGAGATATGACACAGTCAATTGTGGGTAGGACTTTTGATTAGATGGAGATGTGACTCCACCCATTCAAGGTAGATCTTGTTTAGTTTACTAGAGTCTTTAAAAGGGGAGACGTTTTGGAGAAATCTCAGAAATGGCAGAGCTGACAGAAACTTCAGAGCAGAGCTGACACAGATACCAACATATGGAGAACAGAGACATGGATACTTGGAAATGCTTGGAGCCCAGCAGATGTTGCCATAAGATGTTAATCAAGACAGAACCTGGAGAGAGCCAAGGATCCAAGAGATGAAGGCCAGCCTTGAAGAAACCAAGTGAGGAACCATCACAGGAACAAAGACTGAAAGCAATGAAGCCCAGGAACAAGGGACCAGCAGATGCCAGCCACGTGACTACCCAGCTTACAGAGGTGTTCCTGAACCATCAAACTTCCTTGAATTAAGGTATTTTTCCCTGGATGCCTTATTTTGGACATTATAGGCTTGGAACTGTAAATGAGTAACTTATTAAATTCCCCTTTTTAAAAAAGCCATTCCAGTTCTCACATTTGGCAGCTTGCAAACTGCTACACCTTGTAAGTACTTTGGATACTATTCTACGTGTTATGCAAACCTATTGGAGTGTTTTGAACAGGGGCAAGACATTACTCTGCTTGTCACACAAAGGATACACTTTTGAGAAGCAAAAGTAGCTGGAAGTGTGTCCAGAGGTAGCTACAATGACCCAGGTGACAGGTGTTGATGACTCGGACAAAGTTCATTGCACAGGAGACGGTAAGAGGTTATCAGATTCAGAATATATTTTGGAGGTTGTACCAGTAACACTCACTGCTGGATTGGACATGGGGGAAGAGGAACAGATGAATCAAGAAAGACTCTGGGTTGGCTGGATAGCTAGGAAGGCTTAGGGTATTGGTAGCAGTTGGGAGAGTGGTATTTGTAGGCACAGAATCAGTAGCTCTGTTTTTTCATGTGAAGTTTGAGATGCCCATTAGCTATTCAAGTATAAGGAATAATCATGTCTGAAGATAAAATTCTGAGTCAGAAGCATATAGAGAAATTTGAAGCCTGGAGACTGTATGAGATCACTTAAGTACAGAATGTGAAGATGAGAAGAGAACAGGGCTACTCTGATGTTGAGCTGGCAAAGAGGGCTGAGAAGCAACCAGAGAAACAGAAGGAAATCGAAAGGAGTACTTTGAGAGGAAGAGTGTGATAACTGTTAACTCCTGGAATTTCTGATTTTCCATAATGGAAGAGAAAATCTCTTTCCTACTTTTCCCTCTCAGCTCTTAGTACCCCTTAGCCTCCTCTATTGCCAGAGTTTATATCTCTGAGCAGCTGCTTCATTTACCTTCCTGTCTATGGAACCTGGCTCAATGATGTCCTTAACTTTTCTTGAAGTATCCTTTCTGAACTGGAGAAGAGATTTTTCTTCTTCTTTCCTGGCAACAGCAGCCTGATGGACTAGCTTAATAGACACAGAAATCATGCAAACACCAGTAGATTTGTACATGAGCAAGGAATCAGTCAGGGCCAGGCCCTCATATGAGAAGAAATGAGGGGTCATGATGATTTAAGGTCATTAAAAAAAAAACACAAAAACTTTAAATGGGTGAATTCAAAGACAATTCGGTGCCAGAAGTTACCATAAAGTATAGTAGGGAGAAGTCTTTACTTATGAATTATAAACAAATGAGAATAAAAAACCACCAGGTTCACCTTTGGTTTGTATAAGATAATTATATAATTATAAAAATCTCTACTCAAGCACTTCTCTGCTCTGAATCATAGACCACTGTAATTCATTACTAAATCTAAATTATTAATAACTGATGTAGAAATTTAGAAAAGCAGAGCTAGACTGACAAGTTTTTATTTCCTTACTATTTAATGGATCCAGAAGCATATTAGTTTATTTAGCTATGATCTTTATGTCTTTGCTGCCTTTTTCCTCTGTACACATTGGACTATATTCCTAAATTATAACCAACATGTGGCACTTATGTAGTTTCCTTTTAATTATTTGATATGAATATTGTCATACCTTTGAATTTTCATGGAAAACTTACTTTTAATTTGTTCCAAAATTTTACCCCTTAGATTATTACTTACTAATTTTAAACTATGAGTCATATTCCAACATGTTTGAAATGCTCATAAACAAATACAAAAACCAACATGTATATAAAATTTGTTTGTGACCCTAGTACCTTTATATGGTAAGGTAGTTGTTGTTTAATTTCTTTAATATTAGTAAATTTCTTAGTAAAGGAGGCAACCTGATTGTAATAGAAATACTAGTAGTCTAGAAGCCTTATCTCTTCTATGCTTAAACTATTTCTGTGATCTTGAGCAAGTCTCTTACTTTGGGCCTTGGGTTTTATATACTACATTTTTTTAAAAAGAAGCTGTTTCTGTATGATCTAAGTTCTTTTTCAGTTCTATGGCTCTGTTATTTTGCTAGCAGATTTTCATATTTTATAGGATGTGGAACATCGCCCGGATTTATTTTTAATAATAAGGAAAAAAGCAACAAAGAATGGAATGTACATGTGTTATTTTAAGTATATATTTATTTATGAGCAAGATCATGGTTTATCTTTTTGGTTGTTGGAAATCTTAACATATGCTCAATTTGATAAGTAGAAATGGAAGCAGGGTCATTTCTATTCATCCCTCAAGGTCCAATTCATCAACTACTTTCTTCATATCATTCCACCCACATCTTCTAGACCAAATCACCATTTCCCTAGTACCCCACAGCACTTTTCTTATCTCTGTTCTGGAGGACGCTATCCTATTTTCATACTTTAATTGTTTACCTGTTTGTCCCCTGTGCTAGATTGTAAACTTGTTGAAAGTGTGAGCTATGTGTTTTTTTTTGTATTTATGTCATTCACAGCTTTGATTATAGTGTTTTGCACATAGAAAGAATTCCATACTTTTTTTTGGCATGGGCAGGCTCTGGGAATTGAACCTGGGTTTCCTGCATGGCAGGTGAGAATTCTACCATGAAGCTATCCTTGCTCCGCCCTCCATAAATTTTTAATTGATTCATCACTACAAGTAAATTATATTTACACAATCAAGACTAGTAGTAGCAAGTACTTATTTTTAAACAATTATACGCTAACATTATGAAGCTTTTTTCCTCATTTATTTGATAAAATTAATTTTTCTCATCCTTGAAATTTGCCATGATGTTTCTATCTCTGCCCCAAGTTCTGCCTTTCCTGCTGCCTGGAACATCTTCTCTCTCCTCTTTCCTCCATCTCCCTTTCTCTAGCCAATTTCTACTCATCCTTGAGATCGTACCTAAGATAAACCTTTCTCCAGGAAGTCTTCCTTAGCCCTTGAAGCTGTCTCCAGGCTGGATTAGATGTTATGGCCCTGGGTTCCCATGGTTTTCAGTACTACAAGAACCATTATATTTATCAACTCTCTTGTAATATATTAATTTTTCTTGTTCTTTTCTCTAGCATATAAGATTTGAGAATTTAGGGCTATAAACAGAGCCTGGCACATTCACAGAACACCATAATAAAAAGCAAAAATCTCATTGTATGTGGGGGAAAAAAAGTGTGTTCATCTAGCACTCCACATAGTGAAGAATCACCAACAGCTGATCGTCCATCTACCATTTTCTTCATAAGCAAAGTGAAAAGAGATAATTCATCTCTCAATGAATATGTAACTGTCTTGGTCTGCCTGAGCTGTTATCATAGATACCACACAATGAGTTGGCTTAAACCGCAAGCATTTATTGCCTCACAGTTTCAGAGGCCAGGCATCCAACATTAAGATATGGGGAAGGCCTGCTTTCTCCCCAAAGACTGTGGTATTCTGGTGATGACTTGCCAGCAATCCTTGGGGCTCCTTGGCTCTCCTGTCACATAGTGATGTCCCTCCTTTCTCTTCTAGATTCCCTCTGATTTCCTCTTTCTGGATTTTTATAAGGCCTCCGGTAATCTGGATTAAGGGCCACTCTCACTAAGTTGGGCAACACCTTAACTAAAATAACATCTTCAAGAGGTATTATTTACAATGGATTCACACACACAAGAATGCAGATGAAGATTAAGAACATGTCTATAATGGGGTACATAATTCAATCCATCACAGTAATGTTTAATTCTTTTTTTCTAATGAGGAAACAGAATCCCATTAAATTAATGACTTGCCCATTAAGACCTCATGAGGCTAGTACCCCTCTCCAAATCAGGCTGAGTATGGATTACTACCGCACTAATATTTTTCCTATTTACTCAAGAAGAACCATATATTCTGTGCCAGAATAGTTACCATTCTGAATAGAAAGAGAAAAGGGATGTTCACATCACTGAGGTTTAACTGTGTCAGTAAGGAAAGCAAGCATATAACAATGGTTGATGAGTTGTTCATTGGGCAATTGAATGGATTTACTAAAATTTGTGTTTGGGTTGACTAGAAGAGTAGAAGTTACTAAATACCAAGCTATAAAATATACCATGAACAGGTAGGTAGGTGAGGAAAGGAAGACTACTTTCTGGAGCCAGGAGTGAAAAAGTAGTCATGTCTCCAGTCAGAAGTGTTTGTAGTTAATAAATCAGGTCCTAAGTCTTACCATTTGGGTCATGGAAAGGTCAAAACATAAAAATTCTTGGTGTGCTAAAAAAAATTGACTGCTCAATGACTCAAGATTGCATTTGTGACATATCTACAAATTCAATGTTTGATATGTCTATTGAAGTGCTTTCTTTGTTTTATAGAAATAGATTTAATATTTGCTATTTTTTTTACCAACATAAAAATCATAAATCAAGTTCAGAGGCAACATCTACTTCTACCCTCTTGCTTAAGAAACTACTGCAAGAGTAGTGAAGCAAAGTAAAATTGTCATTTCTTTTCACCCAAATTACATAATTTTCATAAAGAAGAGGAGAAGTATAGTCAATTCTAGAAACTATAACTTGGAGTGGTACAAATACTAGGATCTTCTTCCATTAGTTACTAATTCTCCTATGAAAAACCCAAGGCTCTCCCTTCCTAGACAATTTACAATGCCATAAATAGAGAAAAACATCAAAATCTATATTTGAAATTTGCCTTGTTATAATTTGCATCAAGTATATGGAGTGTCATTCTACCTGGAACACCATAATAAAAAGCAAAAATCTCATAGTATGTGGAAACACAAAGGAACTAAATTAAAGTGTGTGTTCATCTATCACTCCACATGGTGAAGAATCACCAACAGCTAATTGTTCATCTGCCATTTTCTTCATGAGCAAAGTGAAAAGAGATAACTCATCTTTCAATGAAGACATATTTTCTGGGAAATCAACAGTTATGCATCATATTGGTGATACATGTTTGTGAATAAATGTGTCTGAATCTCTATTTCCACTTGTATATAAAATTTTGTATACCTTCACCATAATCACCACCACTTTTTTTTCTTTTTTACAGAAAAGGGTTTTGGATAATAGTTCCTAATTCCTAGCATGTATAGAATGTGTGAAGATTCACAAACTTGATTGCTATCAAATTGATAATAATTTGTGAATTGAGCTACCAGTCCAAAATCAAAGAAAAAAAGAAGTAGAGGAATCCAAGGTGAAAATGAATAGAGGAAAGAAATACCATCTTGCATGATGAAAATATATACACATGTTCATAACAATATATGTGCAAATTTATAAATAAGAGGCTTTCAAAATAGTGATGGAAAATGAAGTAAATGCAAGTGTATTGTAAATTAAAACTCCAGAAAAAGACAATTACATTATTATGTTAATAGGGGCATTTTACTTTTCCCCCTACTTAGAATGTGGATTATTCATATCAAGGCATGCTGTCAATTTTACAGGGCACTTATTAACTTGCATTTTAATAAAAAATACTAAGTAATTTTTTAAAAATTGAAAGCTGACACATTTGATTTAAATGGATACTGAATTCCAGGGAAATGTGTTGTTTGAACTCTGCCTGATGTACTGCTGCTGCCAGAAAGCATTAAAGTAATAGTGAATGGTCAATATGTGCTTACATATCACGTGTCAGGTTTAGCAAGAATGTTACACTCTTAGAAAATTATATTGTTAAAAATAAGTGACAAAGCTTGAGCAGCCCCTTCAAATCCATAAAGACATTTGGAGGAACTGAAGCATGCTTATAATAAAACCTGGAATTCTAAAATAGAGAGAAGCTAGAGCTCTTGTAGCATCTTGCCAAGTAATCAGATAAAAATGATTACGCAAATTTCCAACAATAAATTCCTTCTGCATTTGCTGAGTAAGCATGTAAGGCAGGAAAGAAGCACATCTTTAGAGCCAACTTTTATCTATCAGACTTTTCTGTGGTCACTTTATAAGCATTTACTTCCCCCTTTTCTCCTCTTTAATTTTCTTTCTGAAAAGAACTTGAGAAGCTCTTGAAATGGAAAATGTAAACTTAAATTCAAATTTGAAGCCAGGATCCATTTTTGTTTTAACAATGAAAAAGGGGAAAAAAATCATCCCAAACTTCCTTGTTGCTACCCAAACAAACACCCCATCTATCATGAGAATTGTGTTCCCTAGATGACAGATTAGGTACATCAATAAAATACTGTAGCCACAGCTTGAGACAAACGCCCTGATACATACTAGGTCAGAGGTCGACCAAGGTCACATGGAATCCTAAGCATATTTATCACTGGCCAAGCTTCAAACTGAGTGTTAAATTTTATCAGACATGAAAAACTGCTACCAGATGGTGTCAAGATAATTCATCTCTGTGTTAAAAACACACACGTGGATATAGTCAATAGTAAAAATCAAATAATTCGTCCAAACACAAATACATGCCTGGCACTTTTCCCCCCACAAATTAGGAAGTCTATTTTTCTGATTTCTGCATCTTTGCAACTAAGGCAGCCCACACAATTAATGCACTGTTCCTTTTAACACAATTAGTAAATGATTATTTTCTAGAATTATGGATCAACCCAAAGCCACTAAGAAGAAACAGCGTGCTATTTCAAATTGTAATCTTATTTTCAACTGCAAAGGAGTTAAAGTTTCACTTCTGCCATCCCTCCACTCTCACCCCATACCCCATATCACGTGACTAACCTCCGTTCTTCAATTAATCTAAAAACACAGTACAAACATTTGGAAACTCCTCACATGTGAGAAACCCTACGAAATTGGTTCACAAAGTAAAAAAGTAGAAGGCAGAAGGAGTCTTTGAGAAAGAGGGTATTAAAATCTCCAAATTAGTAAAATAAAGTAGGAAAAAAGTTATGCATTAGAAAACACAAGAAAGTATGTTATAAGTAATTAATTTGTAATATGTTTGCTTGAAAATAAATTTTAGGAAATATAAATCACATTGAATGACATAAGTATTTGTTTAGCTTTAACCTGTTGTGGCATTTCACTGAGTGAGGGATAGAGCATGAATCTTCTAGCTATTGAGATGAAAATCATGATCTATTTTAAAATGTGGATCTGAGGGGCAACAGATGAATTCTGACAATGGTCATTTGTAGATATGGACTATCACAAAATGCTGGGGGAAATTCTTCTGTTTGAATCAGTCTGGGCATCCAGAAAACCCAGAATAATTAGGTTTTCTATTTCCCCCATGAGTTTTGCCTACTGCATTGTTAGAGTGAAAGTATCATGTAATTTTAATTATCAACCCTATTGCAAAGAAAGATTTCATGCTAGGACACGGCCAAATAATGGGGCTTCTGGCATTCGGGTTCATTTCCTAGAAAACCACCACCTTGGATCTGGCTATATTTCCCCCACACCTCAATGGAGCACAATAAAGATTTTATTCTACGCTCCAGTAATCATTGGCAAGGGTATGATGCCTCCCTCTGTCATTACACAGTAAAGAACACATGAGAGGATCCCAGGAATCGGGAAGATGGGTAAAGTGAAATCACAACTGGCAACAAGGAAGCCATCCAGCCTTTGAACGTAAAGATTGTAAATGTCTACTGTTTTTTAAACTTATTATTTTTGGCACGGTTGCATATGTTCTCTGTGCTCCTTCCACAAATCTGGCTGATTATTATTCCAATCACCAGAGGAAGAGAGAGTCACATTAATTTGTAGTAATTAATAGCACTGATGCATTTGACAGTGCATGTTAACAAGCCTCTTTGATTGTTTGGATCTCTAACTGCGGCCCTTCTTGTTTGCATCACCTCCAAGGAATTCATAATATCAAAGCTTAACGGTATCTGATACTTGTCAAAGTGCAATTTATAAAAGTTTAATTCTTTTATTGATTTAGTTTGTTTTGATGCCTGCAGAGTCAGCTCCCTTGACAGAACTTAGTGGATTCAAATGCTTGTCACCAGCTCGGCCTCCTTTTTTCAGGGAACAATTGCCATAGGCCAAGCCAACAGGCATGGTTTAATTGCCATTAATTAAAAGCATAAATCTCTTTTTTCTTCAGTTGCTCTGCTCTTAAAGGGGGCTGCACATATCTCTCTTTTCCTGTGTTTGTCAGAACACCTTCTGGCAAGCAAAGTTAACCCATTCCATCTTTCTAAGCATTTTCTGGGATAATCTTTTGAAGCATTGCTCCTATGATCTCATGTGAAATGCATGTGGTTCGTTGATATTTAACAGACTGGATTTCTTCTTTATTGAAGAATAATGAGGTCAAATGAATTCCTCCATGGGTTGTATACATGCTTAAATGGTTTTTGCACCAAATTCTTTTTGACAGCAAATAAAACAGCAGCCAAACAAACAGCGGCCACTTAAAATGGGAAGGGAGGGGCGATTGGATGAAAATGAGCTTTTAAAACAAAAACAAATATATGCTTTTTAACATTAGCTGTGAGTAGCCTTCCAACAAAATAAGTCTGCCTGGTCATTTTCAGATAGGAAGCAATTAGTGAGATTCTTGGGATAAGGGGAAGTGCTGAGCTTAACAGAGACCAAATGATTATACAGTAAATATTATTCCAGCTCCATTTACCTTCTAGTATTACCATTAAATCTATTTCATTTAGAAGGGACCCAGTGATGTTGTTAGTAAGGTAAAAATAATGAGGAGAACTCATCGCTCATTTTGATGGGGGAAGGTAAAGAGGGTGGGTGAAGTGGTAAGTTCTTTTTATTATGATTTTTTACTTGCCCATAATTATCCTATGAAATGATTATCCACTAGGCTTTGCTATTCAATGGCAGTGTCAAAACAATTCGGTTTCCCCTGGCTGCCAAGCGCCTTCTCTTTCCCCTTCAGCTCTGCCGCCGTTCGGGGAAGTGTCGCTGTAAGCAGATTATTGCTCTACAGCATTTACACATATTAGTTTTGCTGCATCTGCCAGCTTTAGCAGGATTGTCGAGCCACGGAAGTCCTCCTCGCTTTATTTAAAGGAAAAAAAGGAAAACAAAAAAGTTAG
>PVIY010049139.1:0-16895 GCA_004026745.1 Myrmecophaga tridactyla | reverse complement strand
CTGGGCACCATCACCTGGCTAAGTTGACATAAGAACCTAATTATCATAACATAGAAAGCTTGATAAAAAAACCTCTGTTCTATAAGCAAGGCAGCACTTTATTAGTAACATAAAGTATATTTATTGAATAAAAATATTCTATAATTACATGTTTTATTAGATTAACAAAATATTTTGGAAGTCTGGGGACAAAAAACTGCTAGAGATTTTTTTCAAAAATCATAATTCTGCAGTTACTTACAATTTAATAGTGAATAGACTTTGGTTTGGGAAACACTTTTTAAGATAAGATATACGTAGAAATTATCTAAATTAAATATACATCATGTAAATTTTCAGAAATGCAAACATCCATGCACCTCAGAACCCATACCAAAAGATAGACTATTGGGCTGGCCATGGTGGCTCAGCAGGCAAGAATGCTTGCCTGCCATGCCAGAGGACCCGGGTTTGATTCCCAATGCCTGCCCATGAAAAAAAAATGCAGACTATTGCTAGCATTTTGGGGACTGTTTATTGACTCCATCAGTAATTGGTAGTCAATATGATAATTAATATTTTATGTTTTGAACCATCTAGGAGTTAAATCATGCAATGCTTGTGCTTTTCTGTCTGACCACTTTGGCTCAAAATTATGTTTGAGAGATTATAAATATTGTACAGTGATAGTTCATTTATTCTCATTGCCATAAGTTATTTCTCTAATCTTGTCCTAAGAGAGGCAAAGTGTGAGCCATAATAGTTTATAGGGACATACTCATAATCATTCATCTGTGTTCTTCTGTATAGTTTTCCATAGTGGGATGCCAATTCCTACAATTCCCACAACTACTACCAATGTATGAGTCTAATAGTTGTACCACATCCTCACCAATACCTTATATTGTCAATCATTTTCATATTAGCTACTCTGTAAATGAGTGATGGTACTGGACAGAGGTTTTAATTTCTGTTTACCTGAACACCAATATGTTAGATAACAACTTCTGTGACATGTCTATTAACATCTGAATACAAATTAGTAATCCAGTTAAAGACCATGTTGAAAAGTATTTGTCCTTCTGTGATTTGTAAGTCATATTATCTAACAGACATCACTGTCACTGTCATTTCAAATCAAATCAGTACAGAAAGCAATGCAGTCTTTTTGTGTGAAGCCAGCCATATATATATATATATATATATATATGGTGCTGGTTTGAAAGGATGTATGTCCCCTAGAGAAGGCATGCTTTAATCCTAGTCCCATTTTGTAAAGGCAGCCACTTCTTCTAATCCCTAATCAGCATTGCATGTTTGAAACTGTAATTAGATCATCTCCCTGGTGTTGTGATGTAATCAGGAGTGGTTGTTAAGCTGGATTAGGTGACGACATGTCTCCACCCATTTGGGTGGGTCTTGATAAGTTCCTGGAGTCCTATAAAAGAGGAAGCATTTTGGAGAACGAAGAAGATTCAGAGGGAGCAAAGAATACTGCAGCACTACAAAGCAGAGAATCCACAAGCCAGCAACCTTTGGAGATGAAGAAGGAAGATGCATCCCAGGGAGCTTCATGAAACCAGAAGCCAGGAGAGAAGAAGCTAGCAGATGACACTGTGTTCACCATGTGCCCTTCCAGATGAGAGAGGAACCCTGACTGTGTTCACCATGTGCCTTTCCAGATGAGAGAAACTTTGACTGTGTTCACCATGTGCTTTTTCACTTGAGAGAGAAACCCTGAACTTCATGGGCCTTCTTGAACCAAGGTATCTTTCCCTGGATGCCTTAGATTGGACATTTCTATAGACTTGTTGTAATTGGGACATTTTCTCAGTCTTAGAACCGTAAAATAGCAACTTTTTAAATTCCCCTTTTTAAAAGCCATCCCATTTCTGGTATATTGCATTCCAGCAGCTAGCAAACTAGAATATATATTTATAGTTGTAGCCAATTACAACCATAGATAATATTATATTTGAATGGTAATGTTTGCTACCAGTGATTAGTCAATGGGTCAGAATGGTATAATGAAGAGATAGAGGATGAGAGAGAAAAGTGAAGATTTAAGTCGATAAAGTAGTATAATTTTAAAAATATATATTTATATATATGTTTATTATTATTATTATTTTGCATGGGCAGGTACCAGGAATCGAACCCAGATCTCTGACATGGCAGGCAAGAATTCTGCCACTGAGCCATCATTGCACCATCTTTTTATGTATGTGTGTATATATATATATTTAAGGTATGTCTAATAGTGGGAAATGTACAGAACAATAGAATCATAGATACATAGAAAATGAAAGTGGAATCTGGGAGGAACTTCAGACATAATCTAATTCCAGCTATGCTTTTACAGAGGAGGAACTGAGGTCCAGCAAGGAAGAGGGACTTATTAAAGACCACAGTGATTTAGAGTCACATTAGGGACCTGTTTCATAGCATATTTCCTAAAAAGGATCCCTAGAAGGTTAAAGTTGCTGCTTCTGGCTTTCCACTTAAAGGAAGACAGACCATCCCACTTACTGGATTATTATTATTACTGTTCTATTGTTTTAAGTGTAGCTAAACAATTTATCACAAGTACATATCTGTCTATTGGCTGTTTTATACATACACTCAAAAATACGATCACTATGCCATTCTTGTATTTTAGGATTTCAGAGCCAAATGCTCAAAGAATGAGTCAAGCTAGAGAAACATGCATATAATATTATCCAACTACAACCATAGATAATGTTATATTTGAATGGTAATGTTTGCAACCAGTGATTAGTCAATGTGTCAGAAATGTATGATGAAGAGATAGAGGATGAGAGAGAAAAGTGAAGATTTAAGTCAATAAAGTAGTATAATTTTAAAAAGACAACTTTTGAAGTTACATTTTCCCTTATATTTTTATAAAACCTCTAGATAGAAGAGTTAGTTTGGGCCACCTGCACAAAGTTCCCATCTGAGTCATGAACCTCCAAAACAAAATCCCAGTAAATGATTATTCAGTTTTGAATTCTATAAATTCAGAAAGAGGAAGTCTGCATTTAATCAAACTGTTTTTTTCCATTTTTAAATACCCATTTATTGGGTTTTAAATGTCTTTCTATTTAGTTCATAACACAAGATATGATTAAAAGGACCAATAAGCAGATCAAATCAGTCTGTCATATGGAATGGAGATGAATTAAACAGAAACCATATTTACATCTTCCAAATTAGTAATCATCCACTGATATCCCACTCTGGACAATGTCTTCTGCTATGCTGCTGTACATAAGTAAAATTTCCAAAAGATTGGATTGATTAAGAAAATATGGTGGAGAAAGAAAGCTTTAATGCCTTTTTTTCCCAAAAGAAGCATTCCTTTAGACATTCTGTGACCATTCTTTCCCCTAACATGTTAGAGTTCCACTTAGAAATGCCCTGTTGAAAAGCAGAAATCCTTCTTTGACATTGCACACATTCTAATTTTTTTTCACAGGATACTGTATAATGACAGTTAAGTAATCTAAGACACTTGACTTTTTGTATGCACAACTGTAATGGATCATGAAGAATTTCCTCGAATCTTGGAAGTTTCGTAAAATATATGGCCATATCCATGCCTTCTCAATGATCTTTTTCCAGTATTTCAGCATCAGATAGCTCGAAGGGAGCCAAATGAGGTAAGTAAATGCCAGGAAAGTACCCAACTGAATGTTTTGTAAAACTATTATTTTAGTGTCCACAATCAATTTATGTAGTTTCATTTACATTCTTATAAGCAATAAAAAGTATATCAAGGCATATACTATTAATTAATACTCAATTTTATTTTGACTGACATCTACTAAATACTTTGCAATGTTATTGGGAATGTTGACTTTGTTTTCTAATTTTTTTTTCTTTTCACATTGTATATCACAGATGCAATGCTGGTGCTTGAGATAGCGGGGATGAAGTAGTTACTGAGCACAGACTATTCACATACTCATAATGTAGGTGATGTTGAAATACATAAAGGAATATGTTCAGTGATACCTTGAGAGGAGACCTTCATGGCCACACAGAGTGAGCGTTTAACTAGAATTGAGAAGGAAGAAGCAGAGAAGAATAGCTTCCTGGTGGAAGGGACTGAGTTAAGTATTGAAGCACAAGCACCTACTTTACCAGAACTCAACTTTGCTGTTTATAACCTAGTCCTCTTAGTTTTAATTTCCTTTTAAAAAGATTACCGTTGTCCACCTCAGGGTACTTAATTACTAGTCTCTCTAGCTAGAACTCAAACCCCAATTTATATCGCTACTCATTGTTTCAATCTGAAAAGAAATGTTTTCATTTCAAATAAACTTCTCTTCTGGAAACTAGATTTGGTCATGTTTCTTTGAATACTGACTTTTATAATGTTTGTAATGAGTTGTGAGTTATTTGTATGATTAGTTAATATTTCTCATTTCCTGTAGATTAAGTGATTTCTTATTACAGAAATTATTGGACTCACCATTAAAGAAAAACACCTAGAAGTACAGCAGGAATGTAGTAAGCACTCAATAACCCTCAGAAAAATTTTATTAATGCATAAAAGACATATTGAAAAAATGAAAATTTGGCAAAATAAGAAGGACACGGGACAGTTTGCTAAAAAGGGAATATGTTATTTAAATAGAAGAAATAATTATATATCACCTATGGAGAAAATGATCCTTCATATTATTAGAGGTTAGCAAAAATAGTTGTATTAAAGTATTTGAGAAAAATTTGATTATACTATATGATGTAAACAACAAAACTGCATGCATGTGTTTTGAGTACATATACACATAAATACATATATGTGTGTGTATAAATATATATACTTATATATTAAATATATTATTATAATGTGCATAAATGTAATATTTTTAAAATATGTATATATATACATATATATATTTATATTTAAAGCCATGTTTTATTTTTCAATATTTCCAATGCTTCTTTCACATCCTAATACTGCAGGTTATAAATCATGGGGCTTAATATGGGAATCACAAGTGTGAAAATGAATGAGTTCACTTTGTCTTCATCTAGTGAGCAGGAAGTACTGGGCTGGAAATACTTCATTTACATTAGAAAATTCCTTAGAAATTACAACAACATTTAAGTGGGAGGTATAAATGGAGAAAGCTTTGAAACTCCCCAGAGAAAAGTAGGTCTTTAACATTGATAGGGATTGAAGGTGGGGTAAGAGATTAGGGGCAGGGCAAGATAGTAACATAGAGAGGGGTAAAATTTACTTCTTCCCCTAGGGAAGTGAGTAAATAGTCAGAACTGTCTGGAACAACTTGGTTGGGGAACTTCTGTAATTCAATGCACACCAAACACCAGCTTAAAATGAATGGAAGAGCCAAGATTAATACCTCACAGCACAGAACTGTAAGTAAATCCTTCCATACTGTGGAGGCTTGTGCCCCTCCCTTATTGTCAAAGCAGGCTGATTTGGGTAACTTACAGGTGGGAAACAGAAGCTCTCTCTACTAGGAGCAAGGTACAGAGAGCTCATCCAAGCTCTAGTCACAGATTTCATTAACAAAGTCAAAGTGAAGAATATCAGTTTTGAGCACAGATGAATCTACAACTCAAAGAAAAAAATCAGGAGATCTATATTATCCCTGCCCCCAGTGAGGAGGAGGAGGAGGAGGAGGAAGGGTGATGAAAAAAATAATGAAACAGAGATTTCTGGAATTGGCTGAACTCAAAATACTGGAAAAGGGCTGTGTACTAACAGAATGGCCACCTAGAGCTGGGTACCAATTCTGACTCTTGAACTGTGACCCTGGAGGGGCTGGGGACTGACTTTGGGAACAGATATTTTTCTCTCTCTTTTTTTAACAGCCCTTCAAAGAAAGCAGCAGCCATTCTCCATTATCACCCCTGTCCCCAGGAAAAGGTGGAATTAAGGAATGACTGACAGGCAAAGTAACTAATCAGTTGGAGGGGATATTTCCATAAAGGGCCTTCTTACCCATGAAAATGAGTGAGCAGTACCTAGCACAAGTGGTGGATCTTTCTCAGTGAATTTTGACCCCAGAGCCTAGGATAACAACAGCAGTTTCAACCTAGAAAAAGCAGAGCTCAGTCTCTGTCTCAAACATGCGACAGTTTGAACCCAGATAAAGCTTAGCATAGAGTGTTTTGAATGGGCTCCCAAGAAGAGCACAGGAGTGTTACTTGAGTGATCTGTACCTTTTCCAGCCTTCAGGAAACAGGGGAGGTGAGAAGTGAATCCACCCCTCCTCCCAAATAAAGATGGGCGTAAGACCCACCGCAGACTGTGACTGTTACTTAGAGAATTCAGATGCCAGGAGCTGGAAATCAGAAACAGTTTAAGTCCACACTCAGCCTCAGTCTATCACTCAACCATAGCCCTGAAGGGACAGGGTCTGCTGAGAATTAAAGACATAATACCACTTTATACTTGGGGGAGCAGCAGGCCAACCAATATCAACTTTTAGACGCAGAAAAGCACAGAATTAAGAGGCTTCATAGGAGATCTTTCTAGGTCTCATCTCCCCTAGGGAATTTATATATTTATTACATGCTCTTTGTCAGTGGTGGGCTTGTCTTGACTGGGAAAAATCTGACAAAGATCAATGATATTATCTAAGGAGACCATCCTCCCACAGTTAGACTTCCAGGTAAAAGTTACTAGAAGTAAAAAAAAAAATGTTAAAAATATAGAGAGGAAAAAAAAGCAAACTAAACAAGAAGCAAATAACAGATCAACATTTCCCAAGGAGGAAGAAGGAAGAGACAGCTTTTTCTAAGGGATGAAACAACTACACACAAAAAAAGACAATCTCAAAATCTTCCATATGGGCAAGGCAAGAATCAGAAAAATAAGAGTTGAAAAATTTTAGGTTAAACAGATGATGTGCTTGAGGTCTACGATAAATTGAACCAAATGTCAAACAACATTTAGAGATCAAAGTCAACCAACAAAAGAACCCTGGGAAAAAGAGAGAAAACCACCTGCAAAATTAACTAATCAATAAAATGAGATGCCTATACACAAGCAAAAATAATCATGAGTCCTAATAAGAAGCAAGAAGATATGGCCCAGTCATAGGAGCAAACTAACACTTCAAATGAGATACAGGGGTTCAAATAACTAATTACATATATTCAAATAGATCTTCTAAATAAGTTAAATAATTTGAAGAAAAATGTGGCAAAAGAGATGAAAGATATAAAAAAGACACTGGGAGAAAATAAAGAAGAACTTGAAAGCTTGCAAGAAACAAGCAGAACTTGTGAGAATGAGAGGCACAATAGAAGAGATGAAAAACACAATGAAGACATAAAACACAGACTTATAGAGGCAGATGAAAGGATTAGTGAGCTAAAGGGCAGAAAATCTGAAATCCTACACAGAGAAGAGATAGGGAAAATACTAGAAAAATATGACCAGAATCTGAGGGAATTGAATGACAACATGAAGTCATGAAGTACATGAATATTCACGCTATGGGTGTCCCAGAAAAAGTAGAGAAGGGAGAAATGAAAAGAGGGATGAAGAATAATGGAGGAAATAATCACTGAAAATTTCTCAACTCTCATGAAAGGAATAAGAGTTGCATCCAGGAATTGCATCATACCCCAAACAGGGTAGGTCAAATTAGGCTTAGTCCAAGACATTTACTAATCAGATTGTCAAATGTGAAAGTAAAAGAGAATTCTATAAGCAGCAAAAGAAATGTGATTCATCACAGATAAGGGATGCTCAATAAGACTAAGCACAGTTTTCTCAGCAGAAACCATGGTGAGAAGGCAGTGGTATAAAATATTTAAAATAATGAAATAAAAACTTCAAACCAAGAATTTTATATCTGGCAAAACTTCCCTTCAAAAATGAAAGAGAGTTAAAAATATTTACAGGTAAACAGATACTGAGAGGGTTCATGACTAAGAGACCTGCTCTACAAGAAATACAAAAGGGAGTGGAACAGGCTGATAGGAAAAGCAAGGAGAGAGAGGTATGTAGAAAAGTGTATAAGTGAAGATTATCAGTAAGGGTAACTAACAGGGGTAAAAAGAGATAAAATAATATATCAAAGATAAAATCCAAAAGACATAATGGTTTAAGAAAGTACTTCATTCACATAATAATGTTAAATACTAGTGTAATAAAATCCCCAATGACATAGACTGGCAGAATAGATTAAAAAAACAGGATCCCTCTATATGCCTCTATATATATACAAGGGACTCACTTTAGACCCATGGACAAAAATAGGTTAAAAATGAAAGATTGGAAAAAAAATGTTTCACACCAACAATAATCAGAAAAGAGCAGGAGCAGCTTTACTAATATCAGAAAAATTAAACTTCAAATGTAAAACAATTAAAAGAAACAAAGAAGGACACTATATATTAATAAAAGAGATTATTCATGAAGAAGAAATCACAATCATAAATATTTATGAATGGAGCCAGAGTGGCAGAAATACAACAACAACAAAAAAAACAATCATTGAGAATACTGAAAGGAGAAGTAGACACCTCTGCAATATTAGTTGGAAACTTCAATACACTACTCCCATCAGTAGAGGGAATATCTAGGCAAAGATCTTGAATAATAAGATATATGAACTAGACTTAACAGATATTTACAGAGCATTGCATTCCACAACAGGAAGATATACATATTTCTCAAGTGCTCATGGATCATTCTCCAGGATAGGTCACATATTGGGTCACAAAGTTGTTCTAAGAAAAAAAATTAAAAGACTGAAGTTATATGAAACACTTTCTCAGATCACAATGGAATGAAGTTGGAAATCAATAACAGGGAGAAGGCTGGAAAATTCACAAATATATGGAGACTAAAGAACACACTCTTAAACAACCAGTGAGTCAAGGAAGAAATTACAAGAGAAGGCAGTATATATGGCAAGTCAAATGAAAATGAGAAGACAACATATCAAAGAAGCCCTAAATAAATGGAAGAGCATACTGCTTTCATGTGTTGGAAGACTAAATATAATTAAGATGGCAATTCTACCCAAATTCATGTAGAGATTATATGCAGCACCAATTAAAATCCTAAAATTTAATTTGTGGAAATAGAAAAAAAACAATGAATTTATTTGGAAGAATAGTGA
Source organism: Myrmecophaga tridactyla (assembly GCA_004026745.1). Lineage (NCBI taxonomy): Eukaryota > Metazoa > Chordata > Mammalia > Pilosa > Myrmecophagidae > Myrmecophaga > Myrmecophaga tridactyla. Next base: position 7,797 of record PVIY010049139.1, on the reverse strand, counting down.
GCTCCAAATAACTAAAAATATGTTGAAAAGGAGGCTGAAATTGGAGGGTTCACTTCCTTACTTTAAAGCACATCGCAAAGCTGCAGTCATCAAAACAGCATGGTATTGGAATAAGGATAAAATGTACTGACCAATGGTATCAAACTGAGTGTTCAGCAATACCACTGTCATCCATGGACAATTAATTTTTGATAAGGTAGTCAATGCAACTCAACTTGGACAGAGCAACCTCTTCCAAGTGGTTTGGAAACCTGGATATTCATTTCCAAAAGAATGAAGAGGACATTGGTTTTAGCTAATAAAAAAATGGGCTGAATGCAATATACTAGAAACAGAACAATTTTTGAACAGGGGAATGTATTAAGTAATAAGTTTATTGTTCTAAGGCTGTGAAAATATCCAAATTAGGGCATCAACAAGAAGTTACATTACTTAAGAAAGGCCAATGAATTCTGGGGTTTCTGTATCAGCTGGGAGGGCACATGGTGATGTCTACTAGCTTTCTCTCCCAGCCTATTGTTTCATGAAGTTCCACCAAGGGCATTTTCCTTCATCGTCTCCAAAGAATTTGTGGACTCTGTTGGTTCTGGTTGTTCTAAAGCTTTTTCCAAAATGGTTCTCTCTTAAAAAGCTCCAGTAAGAAATCCCACTTTGAATTGGTTGTAGAAACACACTGTCATTTCTATAGATTTGTTTTAATTGGGATATTTTCTCCACCTTAGAACTGTAAACTAGCAGCTCATTAAATTCCCTCTTTTAAAAGCCATTCCATCTCTGGTATATTGCATTCTGACAGCTAGCAAATTAGAACACCCTCAGAAACATAAGCAGAATGCTAACATCATATATGCCAGGTCATCCACCATTCTCACTAGCACAACATGGTGAATATGTTGACTGCATAGAACAAGTGGTTGTTAAGGGCCTTGAATCTATCAAAGGTGCAAGCATTCAGAACATGAAAAGATATGTAAGATGAAGAATTTTGGAACACAGCCAAAAAAGTAATTGATTTTTTATGGCAAAAAGGTCCACCACCATCTCGAGCCCAGTTGCTGTGGAATGGCAGATGTCACAGAAGGTGAGGGGGAAGAAGAAAAAGTACAACAGTGTGTGAAGCTGGGAAACGATTCTAATTAAAATGATCAATCTGGGCAGTGTGATTGTGGCTCAGTGGCAGAATTCTCACCTGCCATGCCAGAGAACCAGGTTCAATTCCTGGTGCAAAAAAAAAAAGATCCATCCAAGGTATGCCAGAATATTAATAAGATAAAAAACTAGAAGTATGGTGAATGGGGTTTCTTTGATCTTAGAGTTAGTAATTATTCTCAAGAAAAGGAATTCAACCAATGAAGAGCAATTTCCTTTGACCATTTTTCTTTGTTCTTGTCTAAATTCTTGCAAAATAATCAAGAAAATAGTAGATTTATATATAAATATCTGAAGATTCACAAACCACTATCTTTAAACAGAATGTGATTTGTTTTCTCCTTTATCCTAAGAAAATACCTATACAAGTGTTACGTTTCAAGAGGCATTGTTTTCTGTGTGAAAAGATTAAAAAAAAGGACATAGAAATTGAGAAACTTTGATTCTAAATTTCAATGTCATTCATGATATATGCAATGTCTTGACCTCTATTGCCTTATCAGAGGTAGTATATTTCACTGAACTGTAAGCTTATTTTATATCTAAAACTGAAGTGAAGGAAATGCCAATGTTAGAACTATAAGCTCCTTTTATATCTAAAATTGAAGTGAAGGAAACACCAATGTTAGAAGGAAACACCCAACTCAATGGCAGGGCCAAAAGATACAGGATTAAGCATTTCATGTATTTGAAAAAAATACTCAAATTGAATAAAAGAGGTCATATTTGTTGCATTCTTCAAGAAACATGAAAACATTCAGCAAAATTTGCATATCATTGATATTTATACTACATATAAATTCATATATAAATTTATTAGGTTACTATTTTAGGTATATAGTGTCATAGTATTTAATAATACATGAAACATGTTTTTTTTAACTTTACTATCGCATTTCAACACTTTTTTCCACACCAGTTATTACCCAGTTTTATGACTGAACAGATAACCTCTCTTTACAAACTACCAAGTTTTATAGAGGAGTAAGAACAACAGAATTTAACATATACCCTTACATCTCTTTGGATTTTAAACTGAATTTTCCATTAAAAATGGAAATTGGGAGAGGAACAATGAATATTTTGTACATATATCAGATTTTATTTCTTGTATGCATATCTGAAATGTTATGTGTGTGTCTGGTATGTTTGAAGGAAAACATACATATCTCTGTTGCCATATAAAATTTAGAATGTGAGTTTTGGTTTAATTTTAATACTTTCTAGAATTATGTACCATTGTATGTAGTCCACGTGGAATTTAATTTATATATATTTACACATAGTTCTTATAATGTGAACTCTCATTTATTAGAGTAAAATCAAAGTCATAAGTATGGTGATATCACTTGTTCAGAGGTAATAATTATGTCTTTCAAATCTTGGTTAAAATAATAAGTATAATTTATACATATATAAAATTCACATATCTCTAATGAGAAAATATTCTTTAATAATTAGATTTTATTTATCTTATAAAGCAAGCAGGAATAAAATGATTCATTAATAAATTCCTCTATAGTCAACTCCTTATTTTTCTTTAAGTGTTTTATTTTCTATTCTATACATTTGACAACTTAGAAATCTATATTAGATCAGAAAGTCTTTCTCTTTATGCCCCTTTTAGGAGAACAATAAACTGATAACATTTTTTTTTTTACAGATTACATTTTATTTTTACCTAATGACAGCTGGGCCTCAAATCTCTTAACATCTTCCTTCACATTTCTGTTTTATATAACCATGAGCTTGATTAGACTTTTGGTTCTGTGTTTTCCTTCACGAACGTTGCAACAAATTCACTCTTGTCACAATATTGATCAATTTCAGGAAGGGAACAGAAGTGATTTTAATGTTACATTTCTCAGCTTCCCTAGGTCTATATTCTCCTTCTCCTATCCTAGAAAACTTCTGATGAAACTCATTAGAGTCTGTATTTTAATGACTCATCTCCTCTTTATTGTTCATCCCATTTTTTCCATTTCTGAAACAGGCTCTGTTTTAGTTTATCAATGCTGCCAGAATGCAATACACCAGAAATAGGTTGGCTTTTATAAGGGAGATTTCTTAAGTTACAAGTTCATGATTCAAAAGTCATAAAAATGTCTGAACTTGGGCATCCAGAAAAAGATACTTGACTCCAGAAAGGCTGATGGTATCTGGAAGTCCTCTGTCACTTGAGAAGGCATGTGGCTGGCATCTGCTGGTCCTTTGGCTTCTGGTTTCAAATAATTTCCCCAGATGTGTTTTCTTTCTGCATCTCCAAACATTTCTGTCTGTACTGACTCTGAACTTTTTCCAAAATGGCTCCCTCTTAAAGGACTCTAGTAATTGGATTAAGACCCACTTTGAATGAATGGAAATATATCTCCATAGAAAACCTCTAATCAAAAGATCCCACCCACAGTTGGGTGTGTCACATCTCCATGGAAACAACCTAATCAAAGTGTCCCACCCTAAACAAAAGGTCTTCCCCCATAAGATTGGATTAGTAAAAAGAACATGGCTTTTCTGGGGTACACAGCAGTTTCAAAACAGCACAGGCTCCTGTACGTCCCCATTTAGAAACATGACAATTCTTCAATGATTACATTAAATGCAACTTTTTTCTATAAGTGTGTCTGACTGCCTTTTCCCAGTTATGTACAATCCAACATCATGTCAATGGTTTTATAAATGAATAGCATCCACTTTGTTTTAATTTGTCAACTGCTAAAATAAATACCATAAAATGTTTTCTTAAATGATAGATATTTATAGGCTCATTATTTTCAGGCTAGGAGAAGTAAAAATTGAGTGTCAGCAAGGGGATACTTTCTACCTCAAGACTAAAATTCTGGGGGTGGCTGCAGGCAAAACTTGGCCCTTGGTTTTTCTGTCATATGGTGATGAACATGTATTTCATTGTAGTCTTGATCTTCATTTCCCTTATAGCCAAAGAAAATGAATTATTCGGGGTCTTTTCCTTCCAGATGAACTTGGTAATTAGCTTTTCCAAGTCTTCAAAGTAGGTTGTTGGAATTTTTATTGGTACTATGTTGAATCTGCAGATCAATTTGGGGAGAATTGACATCTTAACTATATTTAGCCTTCCTATCCATGAGAAGGGAATGTCATTCCACCTAATTTGATCTCCTTTGTTTTTTTTTTAGCAATGTTATGCAGTTTTCTGTGTGCAAGCCCTTTACATCCTTAGTTAAGTTTATCCTTAAGTACTTGATTCTTGTGGTTGCTATTTTGAATGAAATACTTCCTTTAACTGACTCCTCAGACAGGTCATTGTCTGTGTGTAGAAAAGCTACTGATTTTTGTACATTAATTTTATATCCTGCCACTTTGCTGAATTTGTTGATTAGCTCTAGTAACTTTGCTGTAGATTTCTCAGCATCTTCCAAGTATAGTATCATGTCATCTACAAATAATGAGAGTTTTACTTCTTCCTTTCCAATTGAATGTCTTTTATTTCTTTGTCTTGCCTGATTGCTCTAGCTAGAACTTTTGTCACAATGTTGAATAACCAGTGGTGACAGTGGGAATCTTTTCTGCTTTCCTAGCTGCCAGAATGCAATGTGCTAGAAACAGATTTGCTTTTAGAAAGGGAAATCTAATAGAATAAGTTTCTAGTTTACAATTCTAAGGCTGAGAAAATGTCCCGATTAAAGCGAGTGTATAGAAATGTCCAATCTAAGGCATCCAGGGAAATATACCTTGATTGAAGAAGGCTGATGAAGTTCAGAATTTCTCTCTCAAGTGGAAAGGGACATTGAAAACATGTTCAGTGGTTCTCTTTCAGCTGGAAGGACACATGGTGAACATGGTGTCATCTGCTAGCTTCCTCTCCAGCTCCCCAGGAGGCACCTTCTTTCTCCATCTCCAAAAGTTGTTGGCTGCTGGACTCTCGGCTTCATGGTTCTGTGGCATTCTGTCATCCTTCTCTGATCTCTCTAAATCTCCTGCTTTCTCCAAAATGTTTCCTCTTTTATAGATTCCAGTAAAGTAATCAAGACCCACCTGGAATGGGTGGAGACATGTATCCACTAATGCAGTTTAACAACCACTCTTGATTGAGTCACATCTCCAGGGAGATAATCTAATTAAAGTTTCAAAAATACAGTACTGAATAGGGATTAGAAGAAACAGCTGCCTTTACAAAATGGGATTAGAATTAAAACATGGCTTTTCTAGGGTACATACATTCTTTCAAACCAGCACAACATCTTTGTCTCATTCCTAATCTTAGAGTGAAAGCTTTCAGTCTCTCTCCATTGAGTACACTGCTGGCTATTGGTTTTTCATATATTCCCTTTATCATATTGAGATAGTTACCCTTAATTTCTATCTCACAGAGTGTTTTTATCAGAAAAGGATGTTGAATTTTGTCAAATGCTTTTTCAGCAACAATCAAGATGATCATGTTATTTTTCCCTTTTGATTTGTGAATGTGCTGTATTGCATTAATTGATTTTCGTGAGTTGAACCATCCTTGCATTCCTGATATAAATCCCACTTGGTTGTGGTGTATAATTGTTGTAACGTGTTGTTGGTTTTGATTTGCTAGTATTTTGAAGAGAATTTTTGCATGTATGTTCATTAGGGAGTTTGGCTTGTAGTTTTCCTTTCTTATTCCATCTTTAGCTAGTTTGGGTACTAAAATGATATTAACTTCATAAAATGAGTTAGGTAGAGTTCCTTTTTTCCCAATCTTTTGGAAATGTTTGAGCAGAATTGATATTAGTTCTTTTAGGAATTTTTGATAAAATTCCCCAGTGAAACCATCTGGCCCTGGGCTTGTCTTGTAGGAAGATTTTTGATGATGGATTGAATCTCTTTATTTATGTTTGGCTTGTTGAGATCTTCTAATTTTTCCCGAGTCAGTGTAGCCTGTTTGTGTGTTTCCAGGAATTTGTTCATTTCATCTAAATTGTCTATTTGTTGGTTTATAGTTGTTTCTAGTTGTTCCTTAGTATCCTTTTATGATTTCTTTTATTTCTTCAGGGTCTGTGGTAATGCACCTGTTCTCTTTTCTGATTTTGCTATTTTCATCCTCTCTCTTTTTTTCTTTGTCAATCTTGCTAATGGCCCATCAGTTTTATTGATTTTCTCAAAGAACCCACTTTTTGTTTTAATGATATTTTCTATTGTCCTCTTGTTCTCCCATTCACTTATCTCTTATTTCTCTTCTTCTATTGGCTTTGGAGTTAGTTTGCTATTCTTTCTCAAGTTCCTCCAAGTTACTGTTACGTTCTCAATTTTTCCTCTTTCTTAGCTTTTAATATAGGCATTTAGGGCAATACATTTCCCTCTCAGCACAGCCTTTGACACATCCCATAAGTTCTGATAAGTTGTATTCTCATTTTCTTTCATCTCCAGATAGCTACTGATGTCTCTAGCAGTTTCTTCTTTGACCCACTGGTTGTTTAAGAGTGTGTTATTTAATCTCCATATATTTGTGAATACTCTCATTCTTTCATGGCTATTGAGATCCAGCTTTATCCCACTGTGATCAGAGAAAGTGTTTTGAATAATTTCAATATTTTAAAATTTATAAAGACCTGTTTTGTGCCACAGCATATGATCTATCCTGGAAAATGCTCCATGTGCACTAGAGAAGAATGTATATCCTCGTGTTTTGGGGTGCAATGACCTATATCTGTCTATTAGGTATAATTAATTCATCAAATTATTTAACTTCTCTGTATCTTTGTTGGTTTTCTGTCTGGTTGTTCTATCTATAGAGGAGAGTGGTATATTGAAGTCTCCTAATATCCTGTTGTTGAATCATCTGTCACTCCCTTCAGTTTTGTCAATGTCTGTCTCACATACTTTGGAGCTCCTTGATTGGGAACATAAACATTTATGATCATTATATAGTCTTGGTGAATTGACCCTTTAATTAGCATATAGTGTCCTTCTTTGTCTGTTATGATATCTTTACATTTAAAGTCTATTTCATCTGATATTAGTATAGCTACTGCTGCTTTCTTTTGGCTACAAGTTGCATAGAAATTTTTTCCAATCCTTTCACTTTCAATCTATTTGTATCCATGTATCTAAGATGAATCTCTCTTAAGCAGAATATAGCTGGATTATGTTTCTTAATCCATTTTGCCAATCTGTATCTTTTAATTGGTAAGTTCAGTCTGTTAACAAAGTTATTATTGAAAAGGCCTTTCTTGAATCCACCTACTTATCATTTTTATTTTGTCAGATCTATATATTCTTTTCCTGCTTTCCCTTTTTATCCATTAAATTACTCCTATGTTATTCTTCAATTCTGTGCCCTCTTCTGGACCATCCTCTTGGAGGAGCCAAGGATTAAAACAAGATCTGCAGAATTTGTTGGGAGGAGTTGGCCTCAGGGTGACAGCAGTAAACTGTGGAGATTATGTACAGCAGTCTGGGAGGAAGAGAATGTTTACCCCAAATGGTTATGTTAAGTATGAAGGAAGAGAGCACTGAAAGATAAGCTCTCTGTTCCCTCAGGAAATGCATGCATGCTTTTTGTCACACTGAAGTATATAAGCAGGAACTAGTTAAGAATGAAATTGTCTGTTGTTTGTTAAGGTTAAGCTTCAACCCCCCTGATCCCATCTGTCTCTTTCTTTTTCTTTCTTTCTTTCTTTCTTTCTTTCTTTCTTTCTTTCTTTC
>PVIY010049138.1:0-16889 GCA_004026745.1 Myrmecophaga tridactyla | reverse complement strand
ATGCAATATACCAGAAACGGAATGGCTTTTAACAAGGGGAATTTAATGAGTTGCTAGTTTACAGTTCTAAGGCTGAGAAAATGTCCCAATTAAAACAAGTCTATAGAAATGTCCAATCAAAGGCATCCAGGGAAAGATACCTTGGTTCAAGAAGGCCGATGAAGTTCAGGGTTTCTCTCTCAAGTGAGAAGGCACATGGTGAACACAGTCAGGGCTTCTCTCTCAGCTGGAAGGGCACATGGCAAATACGGCGTCATCTGCTAGCGTCTTCTCCTGGCTTTCTGTTTTGTGAAGCTCCCCGGGAGGCATCTTCCTTCTTTATCTCCAAAGGTCGCTGGCTGGTGGACTCTCTGCTTCGTAGTGTCACTCTCTCTGAATCTCTCATTCTCCAAAATGTTTCCTCTTTTATAGGACTTCAGAAACTAATCAAGACCCACTCAAATGGGTGGAGACATGTCATCCCCTAATCCAGTTTAACAACCATTCTTAACTAAATCACATCAACAGGGCGATGATCCAATCACAGTTTCAAACATACAGTATTGAATAGAGATTATTCTACCTTTATGAAATGGGATTTATATTAAAACATGGCTTTCTTAGGGGGCATACTTCCTTTCAAACCAGCACAGCATAGAACTTTTGTAGAATCTCAGATAGAGCCCTAGGTGTTCTTTAGGGTTGGCAGGAATGGTTTTGGTTGGGGTTTGGCAAATCATGATAAATAGCAATATCTAGCTGAAGCTTGCACAAGAGTAGCCTCTCAACTCTATTTACATTTTTTTTTTCCACATGGGCCGGCACCGGAATCAAACCCAGGTCTCCCGAATGGCAGGTGAGAACTCTACCACTGCGCCACCATTACCCTCAACTCTATTTAAACTCTCTCAGCCAGCATGTATTATAGTCAAGATTTTTTCTCAAAAGTTATGGAATAATGAACATGGTACTTTTATAGGAGGGAGGTTGAAGAAACAGAGCTTATGAGAGATGTATACATTGGGAGTAAGTAGAAAAATCTTTAGGTAGTATATAATTATGGGGACCTTGAGAGCCATGTGGAGATGTTTATCATTCATAGGGGGATCAATAGGGAACTATTTTGAGAAGAGGCATGGCATAGTAATAGAGCAGCATTTTAATGTGATGGAAGGAGCACAGGCTTTGAAGTATGACTGACCTGGTTTCAATACCAGCTGTGCTGCTGCATATGTGTGTAGCCCTGTACAAGTTACTAATTTTTCTGACCTATTAAATAGGTATAATACCTATGTTATAGAGTTTTTATAATGAGTAAACAAAATGAGATAAGAGGTATAAAGCCCCTGGCATAAAGTAGGCACTTGGTAAATAGTTGATTTAAGTATTTAAGGAATATTAGTCCAGAAATATTGTTCTAGTTTGCAAGCTACTGGAATGTGATATACCAGAAGCAGAAGGAAATGTATGAAGTTGCAGGTTTACAGTTCTAAGGCTGTGAAAGTGTCCAAATTAAGACAAGGCTATGGATATGTCCAATCTAAGGCATCTAGGGAAAAACACCTTGGTTCAAGAAGGCCGATGATGTTCAAGGTTTTTCTCTCAACTGGAAAGGCACGTGGTGAACATGGCAATGTCTGCTAGCTTTCTCTCTGGCTTCTTATTTCATGAAGCTCCCCCTAGGGGCATTTTCCTTCTTCATCTCCAGGCTGCGTGGGCTCTGTGGCTCTAAAGCTTTTTCCAAAATTGTTCCCTTTTAAAGGGCTCCAGTAAGCAACCCCACCTTGAATGGGTGGAGATACATCTCCATGGAAACCATCTAATCAAATGTTACTACTCACATTTGGGTGGGTCATGTCTCCATGGGAACAATAAAAAAACTCCTGCCCAGCAGTATCAAATGAGGATTGAAGGACATGACTTTTCTGGGGTACACAAAAGATTCAAACCGGCACAAGTATCATGACAAAGAGATTGGAAGGAGGTGAGTCTTGTATCAGTACAGTTGACTAGGAGACTCATGAGAAATCCAGTAATGAAATTATTCAAGTTTGGATTACTGAGTTCGCAGTGGGAGATACCAAGAATGGTAACTGATTATTTATTAAGCATAGAGAATAAAGGAGAGTGAGATATGCAATGCTCTGATTCTTAAAAATTGAGAAGATTGTTATTTCCAGATGTTGGAATTTTTCTAGTATACAATTATACAAAGAGGGAAGTAGTCTATATTGATATCTTTATAAAATGTAGTTTGGGAAGCAAAAACAAGGCAAGATGGAATCCAAAAAGTATATATGTAATGGATAAGTTAGAAAAAGATATAAAGTAATATATCTTCAGTTGACAAGATTTTGTTGAAATCTAATGTTCTAGTTTACTGACACCAAGTGGTGGAACCATGAAATTTTACAACCACACTTAATACCTGTAAGAAATTACCTACCAGCCTTCAAAGTTGAATAAAGTCTATGTTCACCTAAAACTTCTTTCACAGTTCTAATCCATAGAATATAAAGCAAAAAGCAAAAACCAAATTATTCAGAGCCATATTTCACTTTATACTTTCTCCTGATAGAAAGCTCAAGTCAATCATTTGGATTTAGTACTATAGTGAACATTTCTTTTTGTCTTTTCCAGTAATCTTTTTTCTTTTCCTAGTAGTACCTAGAATTTTTAAATCAAATGGTCTGGGAGGAATTGACCTTTCCTCCATCAGCTCCAAGGGAAGGGCCAATTAGTCTATTTCATCCTCCCGACCCAATGATTGGATCATGGATGGAAACATGACCCACTCCAGGCCAATAAGGTACAAAGAATCTCAGTTCTCAGAATTGGTTTGAATTGTTGGGGAGATAAGCCCCCTTTTTTTCTGCTAGAAAATGGACAAGGAAGAAGGTAGCTCGAAAGTTGGTGTCAGTCATATTGTGAATATTAGTAGAAGGGCCCAGTGAAAATGGAGTCATCACTGAAAATACGGAGTCCAGAAATTGGGAGAGATAATCTAATTCTTAAAGATTTGGGCTGAATGAAACCTCATTTAAAGTCAGAACCACCTTTAAATTTTTCAGTTTTTCATTCCACAAATTCATTTCATTGTTTCAGCTAGTTTAAGTTGGATTTTCAGCTACCTGTAACCAAAAATCCCAAATAATACAAGTGCCAAGGCATTTATGGATGTCAGTATTTTCCTGAGCTCTGCAGGACATTGTCAATATCAAATATGAAAGGTGTTGACACAATAAATAGATCTCAGGCTAGGGTTTGAATTCATCTGTGCTTTGGCAGAGTTTATGGCCCAAGCTGAAGTTGCTAAGGTGGAAATTTCAATAGGAATATAGAATCTTAATAAAATTTAAGACTGTCTCATTAGTAGATATTACAAGTCATCTTGTGGGAATATTTTCAGAAATCTCCTATCAAGCTTCATTTTACTATTTAGCTGTTTACTAGACAGATGGTGCTAAAGGTATAAACCACCTTGGATGAGTAATTTCAATTTATTTTCTAACCTTTTCATGATAAGTGTTTGTGCTACATTTGAAGATGTAAAAAAAAATGTCTTTATGTTTTCATTTTTTAAATCAACTCAGTTTTATCTAATATCCCAATTGTGGTCTGAAAATATAAGATGCTATTTGAAATGTCATTGCATAAGCATATGTCCTTAATATTGAACTTGAAAATTTGGGAAATCTTTTTGAAGATTTGATTTTTTCTGAGGTTGTAGAAGCAGCATTTTCCTATAAATCATATTAGTCCTGAAGAGAACGTAGCAGGCGTGGCCCCAGCCTTGAGGCATTTATGGGAATTGCTTTTCAAGGGCTAGCAGTTGCTTTGGCTGAAAGATAATAGAAAAGACAATGGGAAAAGATTATCTTTAGAAAAAAAGAGAAAACACATAAAAACTACCAAGTAAGCTCAGGCATCATCCATGAAGGAAAAGGTTTAGTTTATAGTTTTTAAAAAGGTGTGGAAGTAATTATGACAATACCACTGGAACAGTTCAAACAGAAGGAGTAAATGAATCATTCAGAAGTTTTAAGAAGATTTAGATGAAGCAGTGACATGTCCTATTGTTGGATCTATGACATGGCAATCAGTAATTATCCAGGAATTAAAAGAACTACAGAAAAAGGTTTTGGGGAACAATCAGGAAATTTTGTATGCAGATTTAGTATTAGATATATTAAGGAATTAACATTAATTTTATTAGTATGAGAGTTATGTTATGGTTCAGTATTTTCAAAACATCCTTATATGTTAAAGATACAAAAAAAGTGGGAAACAAACTTGACAAAGACTTTTGTTGGAATGGAGAGATCATAACTCTTTTTTAATCTTTAACAAAGATGGAATTTTCAGTTCTTACAAGTTGAGGGGTGCTATAGGAAGGTCAGAGGCCAAGGGAAATGGAATGATTTCAAAATCATAAGCATTTTGTAAATGTGTACTAGAGATTGGTAGCACTCATCAGCTTCCCTTGACATAATGTGGCCCTATGACTGAGTTCTGGCCAATGAAATATTAGTAGCATTGATGTGTGCTCTCCAGGACATCGCAACTCCCGTGCATATTCCTCATTTTCTTTCTCATCAGTTGGCTAAATCACAGGACTTCAAGGACTTAGAAGAAGGTGGAGCCAAAAGATAGAAGGAGTCTGGGTCCCTAAATGACTCTGTGGAGATGAGTCTCTGCCATACTGCAATGCACCATGGAATGAATAAGAAGCAAATTTTTATTGAGTTAAGCCACTAACATTTTGGGATTGTTTGTTCTTTGTTGCAGCAGTTAGCCTACTGAAAAGCCACTGTCAAAATTTTAGATTTCTGAATGATAACTGAAAGTGGTAGTTTATGACTAAAAGAATTCTCGTAGGTCAAATTTTCTAAGAAGCTGACTCTGAAATGGAGGTTAGTATGTAAGAAATTTATCAGGAAGTGTTCTTCTGGTCACCATTTCTGAGGGAATGTAAAAAGCAGGACTGGGCAGAAGCAGAAGTTGAATTATGATGTAGTGACAACAAAGGCCTCCACCAATTCCCTAAGTAGCTTTAGAGCTAAGATGTCCTTTAAAAGTTGTCCCAAGCTGAGATGAGGGTGTCTATGTAGCCCTGCACATGAACCAGATTTTAGATGTGGGTACCCCTGGGGAGGGGAAAGGACCTTGGATAACACAATTGCCCTAGATGGTGGGTAATTCCTGAGAAAGAACATAGCTATGAGCCCTCAGTAGCCAACACTCCTATGAGTGGGGAAATGAATGCTTGTCTTAAAGATAGACCTGGGTGTATCCATTTGAGGAATGGTCCAGAAGTATGTATTTGAGGAATATTCCAGAAGTGACTTGTGAGTGGGGAAATGCTTTTTATGAATAGGACAAAGAGCTATTTTTTGTTAATGAAAGAAAACTAACTACTGAGGCTAAGGGGTAATTAAAGTCTGGGTTACAGGCCAAAGAGATTAAGAAAACAATATCAAGACACCAGAGGGTGGTAGGTAGAAGAAGCAAGAGAATCTTCCCCAGGTTTCTAACTGATGGAGAGACCCAGCTCATGATACCTGCCTGAAATAAAATACAGCTTCCAGTTGTTACCCTCCAATGGCTTTCTGATTATCCATTTGATGACAATAATCAAGATTCATCAAAACCTGTAGGAGGCAGGTAAAAAACTAAATGATCAAAACAGAGTTCACTGGACTTTTTTTTTAATTGTGAAAAATAACATATATACAAAAAAGCAGTAAATTTCCAAGTACATTTTAACAAGTAGTTATACAACAGATTTTAAATTTTGATACGGGTTATAGTTCCACAATTTTTCATTTTTACTTATAGCTGCTCCAAGACACTGGAGACCAAAAGAAATATCAATATATTGATTCAACAGTCATATTCATTTGTTATATCCTACCTTCTCTATTATACTCTTCCTTCTCTTTTTTCCTTTTTTGTGAAAAATAACATATATATATATGAAACAACAAATTTCAAAGTACATTGCAATAGTTAGTTGTAGAACAGATTTCAGAGTATGTTATGGGTTATAATCCACAATTTTAGATTTTTATTTGTAGCTGCTCTAAAGTACTGGAGACTAAAAGAAATATCAATATACTGATTCAGCACTCATGCTCATATATTAAACCTGACTTTCTCTGTATAACTCTACCATCTCTTTTGGTCTTTTTCTCACTCTTTAGGGGTATTTGTATTCTAACTTTTTCATGTTGTAAGAGGCTGTCAATAATATGGGGTCGGGGGGATGGAGTTAGTTGATGCTCTGGAAAGGTTGGTCCCTCTGCATTTCAGAACTTATCTGGTCTAGAGACCCATCTGGAAGTTGTAGGTTCCTGGAAAGTTACTCTAGTGAACGGAACCTTTGTAGAGTCTTATATAATGCCCTAGGTGTTCTTTAGGATTGGCAGGAATGACTTTGGTTGGGATTTGGCAAGTTATGATACTAGCAATATCTACCTGGAGCTTGGGTAAGAGTGACCTCCAGAGTAGCCTCTTGACTCTATTTAAACTTTCTCAGCCACTGATGCCTTATTTGTTACACTTCTTCTCCCCCTTTTGGTCAGGGCCAGACTCATCCCTGGGAATCATTTCCCACGCCACCGGGGAGACTTTCATTCCTGGATGTCAGGTCCCACGTATAGGGGGAGGCAATGGTTTCACTTACAGAGTTGGCTTAGAGAGAGGCCACATCTAAGCAACAAAGGAGGTCCTCCAGAAATGACTCTTAGGCATACCTATAGGTAGGCTAAACTTTTCTGCTACATACATAAGCGTCACAAGACCAAGCCTCAAGGTCAAGGGCTTGGCCTATTGATTTGGGTGCCCCTAATGTTTGACACAGTATCTGGGGTTCACTGAGGTTTTAAAAACTTGATTCTTATTAAGACATTTTTAAAGAAGGTAATTGTTCTCTTAATGAATCTTCATTATTTGTTATAGAACATATTTTGGAAGGACAGAAAAGTTTCCCAGAGATAAACACCATTTGGAGCTTAAGTCTAAAGTGTTTTTTAAACTTTTTATTGACAGATCTTCACACACATACAATTCATACCTGGTGTAAAATTGCAGTATCCTCATATAGTTTTGTATTCATCACCATGATTATTTTTAAAACATTTGCATCACTCCAAAAAAGAAATAAAAAGAAAAAAGAAAAAACTCATATGAACCATACCCCCTACCCCTCTCTCTCACTGACCACCAGTATTTCAATCTACTCAATTTATTTTACCCCTTAACCCCTTATTATTTATTTTTTATCCATATTTTTTAATTCATCTGTCCATACCCTGGACAAAAGGAGCATTAGACACAAGAGGACTAATGCTTTCAAAATTACATTCTGAACTCTGCTTGCTTCATATAGCTTAAATGAATGATGGGTAGATAGATTGAAGAGAACATTCCTCTAGGGGTAACAAAAGAACTTCAGTGATCACTTATCTTTTTTCCTTGAAGTTATTATACCAAAAAATGAAAAAATAATATAGTTGACATCTATATTTCCACCACCCCTTATTAATAACTGTTAATATTTTATTCATAGCTAGTCCAATGATCTTTCTTACTTAAAAATATTTTACAATTATTTTCTTTGTTAAAAAAAAATCAGTTTGAATTATACTCAAGCATAATACCTTGATTGCCTTTCCAACTCACATAATGACATTTACTTAACCTTCACTCACTCTTAAGACAGGTAGTGAAAAAGTGGGTGTTTGCCTAGGAGAGAAAAGTCCCCTGAGATTTCAGAGCTACAGAAATAAATCCTCAGGTCAACTCCATGGCCTCTCAGTTGATCTAGTTCATGTTTTTAAAATTGCAATGCTAACTTCAAAGGGAACTTCCTGAAAACTCACAAATGCTGACCTCTTTCAGAAGCTGGTACGATGAAGCAAAACAGTTTCCAGCAACTCAGTTGCAATGAATTGTACTTGAGAACAGACAGTTCCTGTTAGGAGTAACTGTACCCTAGAATGCAACCCAGCAAGCTGCCCTGAATCACCAGGCTTGAGAATTTCAGGTTTGCTTTCTCAGTTTCCTAATCTAGGGAAAAATCACTCTTTTCAATGGACTGCTAATCAGAACAGAAATCACAGGCATCACTTGAGAAGAAATAAAGCTTCATAATATTTAGGGGTTTTTGTTGTGTGTGTATGAAAATGTTAATGAACATAACCTACAAAAGGAGTGATGTATAGTTCTCTATAAAAATTCATGACCAAGGGGTGCAAGGGTAGTTCAGTGGTAGAATTCTCACCTGCCAGGCGGGAGGCCCGGGTTCGAGTCCCATAAAACAAACAAACAAGCAAAACAAAAAATGAAAAACAAACAAAAATTCAGCAAATGGTGCTGCAATAATGTGATACTCAAATGGAAAAATAATGAAATGTAACCTACCATACATCATACAAAAAAAAATTCATGGCCAGTCATTTGTTTTTGAATAATAGAATGTTTGATATTTAGTGTATCTGCTACCAAAGCATTCTTTCCCAATTGTTTTTGGAATAGAGGTGCCTGAAGACTGAATATCTGCAAAATTCTCAGAGAACTAGTCACTCACTCATTCATTTAATGAGTATTTATTGAATGCCTGCTATGTTCCAGGCATTATTGCAGGTGTATAGGATGCATCAGTAGGAAAACAAAGATCCCTGTCTTCATGGATCTGCTTCCTAGTGGGAGGGAAACAGAAAATAAATAAGAACATAAT
Organism: Myrmecophaga tridactyla; assembly: GCA_004026745.1. Taxonomy (NCBI): domain Eukaryota; kingdom Metazoa; phylum Chordata; class Mammalia; order Pilosa; family Myrmecophagidae; genus Myrmecophaga; species Myrmecophaga tridactyla. The sequence continues at coordinate 8,170 of PVIY010049138.1, read as the reverse complement.
AAATAACTAAGTTGTATAATGCATTAAAGGATGATAGGTATATAAAGAAAAAATGGAGCAGAATGAGGAGGATCAGTAGTGTTGGTGGCACAAATAGTCTGCAGTATTAATTAAGGCAATCATATTAAGACTTACTGAGGTGACTTTTGAACAAACACTAGCAGTATCTGAAGGTATTTGGCTTTATGGCTGTCTTACAGAAGAGCACTGTAGCCAGGAGGGAGCAGCCCACAATATTAGGGGCATCGCCAGGTTGTTTTGAGGAGCAACAAGGCAGCAGGTGCAGGTGGAGCAGAGGGAGGAGTTGTTGCAAATTATGGAGTGCCTGCAATGCAGGCCATCGATTTGAAGAGTCATTGCAAGGTTTTGAGCAGAACAAGTGATTTGTTTTGAGAAGATCATTCTGGTCACTAATTGAGAATAGACTGTAGGGGTGGAAAGGTTGAAGTAGGAAGAGATAATGATGGCACAGATCAGCATGGTAGCAATGGAGGTGATGAAAACTGGTCAGATTTTGGATATCTTTTGAAGGAAAGCCTGTATGATTACCTAATGGATAGGGTGTTAGACTTGAAAGAAAGAGAACTGTGAAGAATGATTCCAAGGTTTTTTTTTTCATAACTGAAAGGATGAAGGTGGGGCTCATTTTTGAAGAAAAAGCAAGGGTTTTGTATCTGGTAAATTTGCAATCTCTACTAGACATTCAAGTGGGAAGCAAGTAGGCAGTTGGATACACAAGTCTGGAGTTTGGAGGGAGGTCTGGGAAGAAGAAACAGATTTAAGCATCATCACGTAAAGATCGTAATTTACAGCAGTGGGATTGGATGAGATCACAATACTGAAATGGGAATAAAATTAAGAAAAGTACATATTGAGACTTGTGTATCATGTATTGATATATGCAGGGTGGGGTGGAAAGTTGGGGAAAAAGAGGGAGAGAGGAAGTTTTGGGGAGTGACTCAGAGTGACCAAGGCCCATCCAAAGAGATTTCATTGTACTGCAAGAGAAATGTGCCTGGCTTCCTGTATATTTTACATATGTAATGAGAAAATCATTGTGATTCTTAGAACTAGCATCTCTCTCTCTCCCCTCCTTCCTTTCAGTACCTTTCTTCCTTTCCATTCCTCCAGTGTCTCTCTCTCTCATTTTCTTTTTCTGCAGTTGAACAGTTTATGTCAACCAGAAGTATTCTCAAACAGTTCTCATTTGACCTACAAGAAATCTTAATCTTACAGTAAGCTTATTTAATCATTGGGCTGTTAGTAACAGTAAAACTCAAATAACAATGATTAAAATACATTTGAAGCTTATTTCTCATTCACTTTAAAGTCTGTATACAGGTAGTTCAAGACCGGCATGGCAACTTTTTTACATAAGGTCGTCAGAGACTCAGCAACTTTCTCTTTGGTTGCTTTCCTTTGTGGACTGTTGTAAGTGGAATTCACAGGAAAGCAAAATTCTGAGACAAAGTGTATCACGTAGGATATTTATTAAAGAGTATCAATACATGGTATCAATACATGTGGAAGGTAGCTTGGTATCAATACATGTGAAAGACAGCTGAAGGAAATAGGACTGGGCTGAGGGAAAAGTCGAGTCCTGATGCAAGCAATGATAGCTGGGGTAATGCATGGAATGTTGGAGCTAAAATGGACCTTCAGAGTTGTCTTGAGTTGGGCCAGGATGACTAAGTTATATACTCCCACACTGGATGGGCACCATCTGAGATTGGTTGTAACTTTGAGCAAGGTGGTTCTCTGCAGCTAAGGAAATCTCTGCAGGGGCTGAGAGCTGTAAACTCTCTTCGGACATCTCTTCCCAGATCCTTCATTGAAGGGAGAACTGGGAGGCATATCTCAGCATCAGTGCCTGTGACCTCATCATTCCCATGTCAAGGTCACCTATGGTCCAAGATGAATGTTGTAGCTGGGAATATCCTGGTAATTGTGGACACTACTTCTGCTCACAGTCTATTAGTTAGAATTTAATCACATGACCACATTTAGCTTCAAGGAAACCTCGGCTATGTAGTTTTTTATTTTTGGTGGCCCTGGGACCAGCAATGGGGAGAGGGGATAGGAAGGTAATATTAAGGGATAACTAGCTATCTCTGCTACAATCATAGTCCCCACTTTTGTAGGGAAGACAGTGTAACTTCACTACAGAGAAGAATAAATGAAATGCATTAGTTTTAGTTTATTCAGGATTTTGTGCCTTGGGGTCTTGGAGGACTTGAAAGGCAACACAGAAACAAGGTTCTCTTGAAGGAATCATAGAAATAACTAGAAAGAGTTAAGGGGAGAAGGATGACAGCAATCATAGGGATGGGGCTTTGAACCTGTGAAGTTTGGTTCCTTAGCTTGGAGCATTTTTCTCCCCCAACACGCTTCTATCTGTGAAAACTATTTATCCTTTAAAGACTTATTAGAACATATACTCATAGCCTTACATTATTGTGGGAGCGGGATAAATAATCTCTAAGGCTGTTGTCTCTGTGTGTGATCTGGAACTTGAAGTCCACAAGGCAGGCAGGCAGGAAAGGAAGATGAATGTTAAGTGGGGATGATGAATAAGAATAGGCTGGAATCCAAAAGCTTGAGCTTAAACTCCACAAGGACAGACTGAAATCTGTTATTTTTTGTTGTCTCTGAGGTCCTTCATTACCAGAGTTAAATATACATACACCTGTCCCAGGAGTTGGAGAAGTTGAAGGAGGATCCAATGAAAGGCTGAACAACTGCAGGCCCAGCTGCTGCTTCACACTAATGAAGAGTCAGCAAATCAGCAAAAAAGTGTGTTTGAGTGACAAAATGGCTGCCCTTTCCCTTCCTTCCTTCCTTCAGATCTCTTACGAATCTTTCTTATGGCTCATTCTAATCAGAATAATATAATAAAGTGAATTCTGAGAAATATCATTCAGTCTAGCCAAGTTGAAACACTGCAAAGTCATCACACATTGGATAATCTACCATAGACAGGATAATCAGGAAAGACGTCATTGATGAAATGATATTTACACAGCAACTAAACTGAGGGATTGAGCCAAGAGAATAAATGAGAAATGACTAGCATATGCAAAGATCCTGAAACAATAGTATCAGGTGGAGGGCTTTGGAGAAAGGTCAAATACCAAAGCCAAAGAAAGTGCAAGATCCACATGAGTCTCAGGAACCGAAAACCCTAACATCTATGTCATTCTATTTCTTTCTGTGTCAACTTCATCTTCTTTCACTTCACACTGGGCTTTCTCCACCTGCTAAAGATATGGTCACTGATAGCATTTATGTTTTATAGCTTATAGTTTCAGGCATTTCAGAGAGAAAATAACTTTATGCTCTGTAATCTTGAATCAAAAAATTGTGGGAAAATGATTCATTGGTGACTTGTCTAGTTGGGTCATTTGTCTCTCCTTGGACCAATTATGTAGTACCAAAGGATGAAGCATGATATTATGTGTTCCTGCATAACAAATTATACCAAAAACTTAGCAGCTTAAAACAGCAATAAATATTTATTATCTCACACAGTTCCGGTGTGTCAATAATTCAGGGACATCTTAGCTTTGGCTTGGGGGTCTCTTATGAGGTTACAGTCAAGATGTCATCTGGGCTGCACATGACTGCAGACTTGACTGGAGCTAGAGGATTCACTTTCAGGGAGATTCCATCATATGCCCAGTAAGTTAATGCTAGTTATTGGCAGGAGACCTTAGTTCCAAGTCATGTACACATCTCTATAGGTCTGCTTGAGTGTTCTCATGACATGGCAGCTACTTCTTCGAGAATGAGTTATCCAAGACAGCAAGGTAGAAACCATTATGTTTACTATCACCTAAACATGGAAGTCAGACCCTGTTTTTCTACAATATCTTATTGGTTACACAGGTCAGCCCCATCCAGTAAGGGAGCTGTTCTAGTTTACAAGCTGCCAGAATGTGATATACCAGAAATGGAACAGCTTTTAAAAAGGAGAATTTACTAAGTTGCAAGTTTGCAGTTCTAAGGTTGTGAAAATGTCCAATTAAGGCAAGGCTATGAAAATGTCTGATCTAAGGCATCCAGGGAAAGATGCCTTGGTTTAAGAAGGCCGATAATGTTCAGCATTTCTCTCTCAGCTGGAAAGGCACATGACAAACAGGGCAACATCTGCTAGCTTTCTCTCCAGGTTTCTTGTTTCATGAAGCTCCCCTGGGAGTATTTTTCTTCTTCATCTTCAAAGATCTCTGGCTGCTTGAGGTCTAAAGCTTTTTCCAAAATGGTTCCCTCCTAAACGGCTCCAGTAAGCAACCCCACCTTTAATGGGCGGAGACACATCTCCATGAAAACCATCTAATCAAAAGTTACCACCCACAATTGGGTGGGTCATATCTCCATGGAAACAATCAAGAAACTCCCACACAGCAATATTGAATGAGGACTAAAGAACTTGGCTTTTCTCGGGTACACAACAGATTCAAACTGGCACAGGAGGTATTACACAAGTATGTGAGTAATAGGAGGCAAGAAATCATCAGGGATCATCCTGAGACTGGCTATTAAAGTTAGTATAATTTACACATATTTGATGAGGTTCCTGGTCCTTGTCTGATCAGTTGCAACAAGGTTGGAAGTAGGAGGTGAGAACATGCGAGAGGAGTTAATGCTCTTAGATTGGGAAAAGGGGCATGATATACGTGGAGAAGGTAGAGGAGAAAATTCTAGAAAAATCAGGAAGGAGTACTGGGGAAAAATAGGTGTCTATTACTAGTCAGAGTGTTAATAACTACATACTACTCTGCCTTGAATGCGCCATTTTTATACTGTCAACATACTCCATCTCAATTATTTATAAATATTTCTTTTCCTCTATATTGTTAGATCTCTGAGGCCAGAGACCATTCATCTTTGAGTGTACAGCAAGAAGAAATACAGTTTTTGTCACAAAATAGGCAATTAAAATTGTGTGCTCTTAACTGAACTAAACAGACTAAGGCCCTAGAGGATATGAACAAAGTTCTTAATTAAAGATATGGTTAAGGAAATAATAAAACAAACAAACAAAAAACTAAAATAAAGATATGACTAGCGTGAACATAAAATTAATATGAAGTAGACACTTTAAAGACATGCCCTTAAGATGAAGTGAGTTAAAAACTTATGAAATTTGTGCCTGCCCATGCAAAAAACAAAAACAAAAACTTATGAAATTTGATCTTCAAGAGGTAGAACATGCTAAAATAGAAATAATTTATATGTTAAATATTAAATAAATAAAAATTTATTTGATAAAAAGTATTAGAAATTTTATTTTTTTGGTTGTAGTAACAAAAGTCCAATTCAAACTAGCTTAAGTTTAAAAATAAAAAGAGTGTGGATTTATTGGAAGGTAACATGAGTAATTAATGGACTCCAAGAAGCTGAACCTCAAGAGTAGAATCATTGCCTGGAGCACCAAAGAAAGCCCAGGACTTTCTCGCCTTTTGACTCTTATCTCTGCTCCTCTCTCCACATCTGCTTCACTTTCTCAGCGTAGACCAGCTTTCTTGTTTACAGTCCACATGCCAGCAACAACAGTTCTCCAAGTTAGCCTTTAACAGTCCAGTCTCTTAGAGAGAGGAGCTATTTCTCTCAGTCCTAGTGTTAAAATTCCTGAAGAAGGACCCATAAACCCATTTCAGGTCAGATACCAACTCTCAGATCAATAGGAATATTGAAAGTCTTGATGCAACCATGGAAATTAGGCAATGGGGTGGGGCAAATCCTGGAAAATAGTTGCTGGGTAGACAAAACAATAGGTCAGTGATGGTTTAGCTAAGTTACAGAGTGACATATTCACAATAAACTTGAAGGTTGTTCAAGTTCAACAATAGTGTCAGGAGTCTGACTGAAGGAAATCATAAGTTGTTCTTGCTGTCACTGAGAATCAATTACATTTCTCACATTCTGGTCACCTTATAACAACATATACTGGCCAGGGTGAAAGCATTGTCTTCATTGCTATGTCTAATGAAAAAGGGTTAATTAAAATTTTAATTTCCTTTGCTGATGTGTGGAAGGAGATTTCAGAAGAGATAAAAGGGATTGTAGCTTTAACTAGGTTATTTAACCATAAAGGGAGGAGTCATGTTTTTTGTAATACCTACTTTCTTCTTAGATCTTGGTGACAACAGTAGTAGATATGCTAATAACTGACTTTAGCATCTGGGAGTTTAATGCCTATGTTTAAATCCAAATGATTTTTGAGGCTACCTACTCTTTTTTTATTTCATGTACTTTGGGGAAAAGAAACTTTTCTCTAAAAAGTGTAAAGACTGTCATTACAAATGTACTTAATGGTAAAATAGAAAGTATAAAAGTATTAAATAGTGAAAGTTGGGAGAACAAATTCCTTATCTAGTTTTTAAAAGGTCAAAGTGAAATGATCGCTGTAAAAGGTTCCAATGATGTGAGTAGCTTCTAATCGGTAGGAATATTGTGTATGTATGTTGGGGAATGCTGGGAAGAATGAGGACTAAGCTCCATTTTCCTATGCCCCAAATCCAATCATTCCATTTTACTGTTTCTAATATTCTACATTCTCCACCTTTTAGATAGTGCCCTGAAGTCAGCATTAGAACCAGGGAAACATGATCTACCATCATCAGTTTTCTCTGACATTTGTGCCTTTGTGTGCTGAGGGAGAAAGAAGTGTGTTCAAACCTCCTCTGCCAGTCATTGGGTTGGTTTGCTCATTATCCTCCCTGTGCTTCCATGTTTCCTAGCTCCAGGTCTTTTCACAATTTGGAGACTATGGATTATGCCATTATGTCTTTTCACCACATCTAGCTTTCATTTGCAGTTTTATCCTTCATTCATTTTGTTCCTACTTCGAGGTTCACATTTGATGTAATTATTTTCTCAGCCAACCTTATGAAAGCCAATGTTTACTGCCCATTATAATGATGATTCTATTTTCTTCAAATGCTGTGCTCAGCTCCTAAAATTAAGTTCTGTGAGTTTTGATAGATATTTTTTCTAACTTTTCTTTCTTTTCAAGTATTTTGTTATCAAAATGTCACACGTGTTCTCTCCAGTTGTGAATATAGTTTTTAAAAATGAGTAACAGACACAAATAAGTGTGCTCTAAGCTTCTGGGTAATTATTCCATCCAGTATCTATAGTCTACATGAGAAAAATTATAACATTCTTGTCAGTCATACATAGGGGCTGATGGTCCAAAAGGAGGTAGGACCATTAAAATTCCATAAAACTCTGCACAAAGAGGGGGAGAGGATGATCCAAACCAAACTAGAATTCACTTGTTTGGACCTGCCCAGTATTAGTCATCTGTCAGCCTGATTATATAGTAATCAGAAGTTTAGCAGTAAGAAATTACATGGTGCTAAGAAATCCTTCAAATGGATTCATCCCTAAATTCATGGCTTTTATTGTGCCATTATATTTGTAGCACTTCTGTCGTAGTTAAATTAATACTTTATTATATCCCATGTTTCCTTTTTAAACCCATTCTCCAATCCCCCCCAAAGACTTTCTGAGTTAGGAGTTTGTGCCTGGAACAAAGCAAGTTCTAATAAACATTTGTTAAATGAATGTAAATAGGGAGAGAATAATAGATTCTTTTATCCTTTAGCAGTCTAATGAAGTCTATGGGCCCTTCATAGAAAGCTTTTAATGTGTAAAATAAAATACATAAGATTATAAAGGAAATCAAATATATTGAAAATTTAGGTATCAAAATATTTTAAATTCTGAGATATAAGAATGCAAGGCTTCTCAACATATTAAAGTGATCTAATAGCATGTATAATAACTACCTTAATTTTGAAGTAGTGATGAATAATAGTGATATTTTGATAATATCTGCTACAACTGTAATGTGATATGAAAATATTTAAAATTTCTATTGGTGGCGATTTCTATGCTAAGGTTGCCATCTCCTGATGTTGCCAGCATCTGGTCCATGACCTGGGCTCTGTGTTCTTTCTTGCCTGGGCCTCAAAGCAATGCTGTTCCCAGGGTTCGATTCTGAGCAGTCTTCACGTCTCTCCATAATCATTCATATTCCCCAGTGTTGGATTCTTTGTGTCCTTCATTCCACTCCCTCGCTTCCTTTTCTGAAGAGGTGGATCTTGCTCTTTATATTTGCTGTTATTTGGGTTCTATAATGAATGGACTGATTGTCCTGACTTTG
>PVIY010049137.1:0-16891 GCA_004026745.1 Myrmecophaga tridactyla | reverse complement strand
CTATAATTTTATTTATCCAGACTGTACAAAATTAGAAACAAACTTGATAATAAATTCACAAATCATTCTGAACTTGCATACTTCCTTCCAATAATGGTATTCATGAAGGGGAGAAGAGACAGAGATACTACCAAAAAAAGTGCAAAAAGGAAGAAATTTATGCTTGGGTTTGGAACACAGCCAGGCATTTATATACTGTATACTTATAACACATAAATGATTGCTTTACCATATGCCTAAAATCTCTCAGTCCAATTTAGCACTGCCTTCAAAGGTCAGAAAAGGCCCAAGTTTGAAATAGAGTCAATTTTTCAATATTTAAAGGATTTATATCCAGAAAAAAACTCAAATTTTTCTAACATTATCCCAAATGCTAAATAATACCAGGAATATGTTAGTTTACAAAATTAAGTTGTGGCTTCTAAAAGAAAAAAAACTAATCCAGAGCTCTATTTATTTAACTTTATTTACTTTCTTATTTAAAGGTTTTACAAGTGTCATCTCTTCCATGAGGTCTTCTTAGGTCATTCTTTATCTATCCGCTTTTTAAACCTCCCAGCATTTTTACTTTTCCATTACTGTTGCCTTACACTATGCCCTAGTACATGTATGTACTAACTAGAGTGTAAGGTCTTTGATGCTAAGAATTAGGTTTTCTGTATTTATGACAGCATTTACTCACAGAAATATACTGATTGACATTAACAAAGCCACTACAAATTCAAATTCTTCCACATAGCAAAGTAACAAATGGTCAGATAACTAAAAGCCAGATTATTTAAAATCCAGGTAATCAAGGTTACTAAAAAATCCATTTACATTTCTCACTAAACTTAACTGATTTCTTAAATAGACTACATTTGAAGTATTTGCATGTTTTCATTTTATTACATATTTATATAAGTGTTGTCATTACCAGGCACATTGCTTAGTTTATGCAATGTAACCTATATAGTTAGGTTATTTTAAGAGGAATTTTGAGAATGTATTTATAATACTGTCTTATTTTTTCAGTAAGCTTGTATAAATTTAGGGAGAACATACCCAAGCAGAATAAAATTGCCTTTGTTCAACTCAAACTTTATCATAAAATTCTTTTTATTGAAGGTTGAAAAAAATCTCTTTGTTTTCATAATATCTTAAAATTATATGCAATTTTGAAAGTACATTCACTATCAAGTTATGGAAAATATACTGCAACTGTTTACTTTGTTCCAAGCCCAAATCCAGGTAAACTGCTCCATATCTCTCAAAGAGCTTTCATTTTTCTGTCTGAAATTTGGTAATTAGATTTTATTAATTACTCCTATCCCAAGGCTATTTATATTTTAATAGTGTTTTGATTACTACAGCTATCAGTATAAAGGTATTATTGGAAAAAAATAATACCTTTAACAAACATATCCTATTCTGTAGCATTTTTTATGCTTACAATTTGTAATCTCCAGGCCCAGGGGAAAAAAAAGAATTCTAAACCACACCTCCACTGTATTTTTGTGTCTAGTCCTCCCCGAAAATTGCTTTAGGTGATTAGGCCTTGGGGCAGAATGAAGCTTGGCTTGTTGAAAATTTTAGGTGAAGGCCATGGAATTTTGAGAGTTCCTATGCCCTTCTTTAGCTATTTCCAATTATTAGCTTTATTTTACTAAAAGCTGTGGCCAGGACCATTGGAAAAGGTTTCTGCTTTTTCTAGAGCAAAAAACTTTGGCAGTTATCTGCTGCTTTAGGGAAATACCAGGGTGGTTTCTTTATAATGCCCAGATTTGTTTACAGTAATTATAAAACCAAGGTTTTGTATCTTGCCATTCAGAGAGTTTTAGCTCTCTCTCTCTCTTTTTTTTACATTGGAAGTACTGATTTTATATAAAACCACTGTTCTAGTTTGCTAGATGCCTGAATGCAATATACCAGAAAATGGAATGGTTTTTAAAAAGGGGAATTTAATAAGTTGGTAGTTTACAGTTCTAAGGCCAAGAATATGTTCCAATTAAAACAAGTCTATAGAAATGTCCAATCAAAGGCATCCAGGGAAAGATACCTTGGTTCAAGAAGGCTGATGAAGTTCAGGGTTTCTCTCTCAAGTGGAAGGGCACATGGCGAACACAGCATCATCTGCTAGCTTCTTCTCCTGGCTTCCTGTTTCAGGAAGCTCCCCGGGAGGCATTTTCCTAGACACTTGTGACTGGTGTTTGCTAGACACCTACTAGGCATCCAGCTCCTGTCTGAGCACTTCAGCATGTATTATCTCATTTAATTTTGACGGTAACCTGTGAGAATGTGAAGCAGCTTGCCCATAGTCCATACTGGTCGGTGGTGGGCCTAGATTCCAGTCCACCAGCCACAAAAGGCTTGGTTACCTGGCTTACCTGCTTGGCTGGGGCTCCAGACCCTTGGGCATCTGTTCCATCTGGGTTGTTAAAGTGTTACTGGACAAAGGCAGTGGATTCTTTTGCCTGATGTGCTCAAATGACCACTTCCTGAGACACCAAGGTTTCAAAGAGAGAAAGGATTTGTTACTAGGTGGGTAGCAGGAGAGTGGATGGCCTATCCATCCAAAATCTGTCTTTCTGAACTGCAGTAAGGAAGTTTTATTAGAGAAAGAGAAGGGCAGAGTTTAGGATAATGAGCACAGTGGCCCCAGATGACATACTAAGGGGTGATGTAATTATTGAGCATACACAGATTGATTATATGCTTAGTCACAGAACATATGTAAGAAAATTGCAGCCTTAATATGATGATAGGCTTGATTTTTGGTATAATAAGGTATAGGTGACTTGTGGGTTAAAGTCTAAGCTATGGCATATGTCAGGTGGGCCCACTTTGGTTAGATCCAGTCTTAGTTATCAAGAGAACTTTGGACTTGGGTTGGATTAGTTTTGGACTGATCCAAGACCCCTCATTAATAAACATTAGGGGTTGCCTTATGTGATTATAGGACTTAACTTGAAAAACTGGATAAATGGATACAAATGAAGGTTAGTCACAAGGTTTTTACAATTGGGGGGCAGAAGATAAAGGCTATGAAATCATTATCAGAGATCAAGGCAGCAGTATTACAATTTAGAGATTTCAGATATTTTCCTCTGTCTACTCCAATATACCAGAAAGCAAAAGGAATATCCATACAATGATTCAATAATGAAAATCATCCCTTAAATCCTAATTTCTCAGTTGAAACGTCTTCCATGTCTTGACAAGTATGTCTTGAATGAACTGACCACCCAAGATCCAGCAGCCCCTCCAGAGGGCCACTGTAACCATGTGGTATGATTTATTCAGATCTTTTTCTACACATTTAGATACAGTTAGGTGCCATGAAAATGTAGAGCTTTATTTTCCCAAGGGCATTCCACCTCATTCATTGTAAATGCCACAGAACATTCCATAACATGAATGTATCCTTGTTTCTCCTTTTAATGTACTGTTAGGTTTTAAACCTTTTTATTCCATTAAAAATAATGTATCAATGGCATATCACTACTCATATCTCTTGTGCATATGCCAAGAGGTAGAATTGCAGGATCAAATGTTTTTCAATATAACTTTAAGAGCAGCATTCTCTTTACTCCCCAATGATCTTTTATGTTCCCCCCTTCCCACACCATTGAAGTCACACCTGTGTGAGAGCTAGCTGCTCTCATTCTGAACTCAGTGTCTTGCTTCTTTTGATTACCTAGCTTCTGGCATGCAGGCTGTATTAGGTAGGTTCTCTGAAGAAACAGAATCAGAAGGAAATATTTGTAGATATAAAATTTGTAAAAGTATGTCACATAACCATGGGAACATAGAGTCCAAAATCTGTAGGGCAGGCTGTGAAGCTGATGATGCTGATGGAGGGTCTGGATGAACTCCACAGGAGAGGCTTGCTGGCTGATGCAGGAAGAGAGCCTGCCTCTTCTGAATCCTCCTTAAAAGGCTCCCAGTGATTAGACTGAGCATCACTCATTGCAGAAGACACTCCCCTTGGCTGATGACAAATGGAATCAGCTGTGGATGCAGCTGACGTGATCATGATTTAATTCTATGAAATGTCCTCACAGCAAAAGACAGACCAGCACTTACCCAACCAGACAAATGGGTACCACCACCTTGCCAAGTTGATGCATGAACTTGACCATGACAGTCCACCCCTTGTCATCTTGGCAGCTATACACATCACCTTAAACCGTACATAATTTCTAAATAGAAAATGAAGGACAATTTTTTTCTTACCTAACAATACTCAATTGTCCTGCATAAATCTGGGAAACACATTAAATCTTCTCAGAATAGGGTGCAAGTCCTCGGGTAATATATGTTCTTAAACTTGATATCTTACAACTTAAATACTATAATATGAACAAAACAGCATTACAATCCTCATTTCTGTAACTGATCATGTGGTCATCATTCATATTGATCACTACCTTCTTCTACTACCCATTCCATGTTCTCTCTACCCTCAGCAAGCACTTCAGCTGGCCGTAGTTCTTTTCTTTGCCTGGAGGGGTTACCCAAACCTTCATTCCTGAAGTTTCAGAGCCATTGGTAGTCCTGCCTGAATTGGGTTGTTGACGTTTTCCATTGATTTTAATTACAGGATATGGTAGTACCAAAAGATGCCCTATGGGGATCTCCTATTATCCAGGAAAACTCTCCTCTACCTTCATTGTATAGCTGCAGTCTTATTTTCCCCTGATAGTCAGGGTCAATCATCCCAGCCAGCAATGTAATCCCCTTCTTAGCTTGTTGATCCATGGGCATGAGTAACCCAAAATGACCAGGTGGCAGTTTTAGATTCCAGTTCAATTGAATCATTGTTTCTCCAGGTGGAAGCACTCCCTCTTTTAGAACTAAAACCTGTAGATCAGCAGAGCTCAAGGGCACAGGGACAGGAAGCAAAAATTTTCCTAGTGGATCACTAGGGGTAGTAGTGAATGGTGCCACTCCCATTTCGACCCCTTGGTTCCTGGACCCATGGATCCTGGCTATGGGAGAAACAGCACCATACAGCAGATGCTGATTCAGAGCATATACAACTTCCTGGAGAACATTACCCCAGCCTTTCACAGTATGGCCACCTAGTTGGCACCATAGTTGAGTTTTCAAAAGGCCATTCCACCATTCTATCAATCCAGCTGCTTCTGGATGATGGGGAACATGGTAAGACCAGAGAATTCCACAAGCATGTGCTCATTCCCGCACTTCATTTGCTGTGGAGTGTGTTCCTTGATCAGAAACAATGCTATGTGGAATACCATGATGATGGATAAGGCATTCTGTAAGTCCATGGATGGTAGTTTTGACAGAAGCATTGCATGTAGGAAAAGCAATCCCATATCCAGAGTATGCATCAATTCCAGTTAGAACAAATTGCTGCCCCTTCCATGAAGGGAGTGGTCCAATGTAATCAACCTGCTACCATGTAGCTGGCTGGTCACCTCAGGGAATGGTTCCATATTGGGGGCTGAGTGTAGGTCTCTCCTGCTGGCAGATTGGGCACTCAGCAGTGGCTGTAGCCAAGTCAGCCTTGGTGAGTGGAAGTCCATGTTGCTGAGCCCATGTATAACCTCCATCCCTACCGCCATGACCACTTTGTTCATGAGTCCATTGGGCAATGACAGGAGTTGCTGGGGAAAGAGGCTGACTGGTATCCACAGAACAGGTCATCTTATCCACTTGATTATTAAAACCTTCCTCTGCAAAAGTCACCCTCTGGTGTGCATTCACATAGGACACAAATATCTTCATGTTTTTAGCCCACTTAGAAAGGTCTATCCTCATACCTTTTCTCCAGATCTCTTTGTCACCAATTTTCCAGTTGTGGTCTTTCCAAGTCCCTGACCATCCAGCCAAACCATTAGCAACAGCCCATGAGTCAGTATCCAAATGCACCTCTGGCCAGTTCTTCTTCCAAGCAAAATGAACAAAATGAGAAGGTGCACTGCTCAAAGTTTTGCCCACTGGGAGGATTTCCCCTCACCACTGTCCTTCAAGGACACCCCAGAAAGGGGTTGTAGTGCTGCAGCTGTCCACATTCAAATGATACCTGCATATCATGCCAAACCATCTGTAAACCAGGCCAGAGTTTTCTCTTCCTCAGTCAATTCACTGTAAGGAACTCCCCAAGAGGCCATAGCTCTGGTCTGGGAAAGAGAAGGTAAGGTGGCAGGAGTGGAGACCGTGGGAATTTGGGCCACTTTCTCATGTAGCTTACTTGTGCCTTCAGGACCTGCTCTGGCCCTATCTCGTATATACCATTTCCATTTTATGATAGAGTGCTGCTGCACATGCCCAACTTTATGGCTTGGTGGGTCAGACAACACCCAGCTCATGATAGGCAACTCAGGTCTCATGGAAAGCTGGTGGCCCATGGTTAAGCGTTCAGTCTCTACTACGGCCCAATAGTGGGCCAAAAGCTGTTTCTCAAAAGGAGAGTAGTTATCTGCAGCAGATGGTAAGGCTTTGGCCCAAAATCCTAAGGGTCTGTGATTCTCCTAAAGGGGCCTGCCAAAGGCTCCAGACAGCATCTCTATTTGCCACTGACACTTCTAGGACCATTGGATCTGCTGGATCATATGGTCCAAGCAGCAGAGCAGCTTGTACAGCAGCCTGAACCTGTCACAGAGCCTCCTCTTGTTCAGGTCCCCACTCAAAATTATCAGCTTTTCCAGTCACTTGATAAATGGGCTGGAGTAGCACACCCAAATGAAGAATATGTTGTTGCCAAAATTCAAAGAGACCAACTAGGCGTTGTGCCTGTTTACATCATAAGAGGGGCCAGATGCAGCAACTTATCCTTCACTTTAGAAGGGATATCTTGACATGCCCCACATCGCTGAACATCTAGAAATTGTACTGAGGTGGAAGGCCCCTGTATTTTTGTTGGATTTATCTCCCATCCTCTGACATGTAAATACCTTACCAATAAGTCTAGAGTAATTGCTACTTCTTGCTCACTAGGTCCAATCAACATGATATCATCAATATAATGGATCAGTGTGATGTCTTGTGGGAGGGAGAAATGATCAAGATCCCTGTTGACAAGATTATGATATAGGGCTGGAGAGTTGATTTGCCCTTGATGCAGGACAGTGAAAGTACATTGCTGACCTTTCCAGCTGAAAGCAAACTGTTTCTGGTGGTCCTTACTAATAGCTATTGAGAAAAAAGCATTTGCCAGATCAATAGCTGTATACCAGGTACCAGGGGATGTACTGATTTGCTCGAGTAATGATACCACATCTGGAACAGCAGCTGCAATGGAGTTACCACCTGGTTGAGCTTATGATAATCCACTGTCATCCACCAAGACCCATCTGTTTTCTGCACAGGCCAAATAGGAGAGTTGAATGGGGATGTGGTGGGAATCACCACCCCTGCATCCTTCAAGTCCTTAAGAATGGCAGTAATCTCTGCAATTCCTCCAGGAATCTGGTATTGCTTCTGATTTACTATTTTGCTCAGTAGGGGCAGTTCTAGTGGCTTCCATTTGGCCTTTCCCACCATAATAGCCCTCACTGCAAGAGTTAGAGAGCCAATGTGGGGATTCGGCCAGTTGCTCAGTGTGTCTATTCCAATTATATATTCTGGAACTGGGGAAATAACCCACTGGACCCACTGCGAGATGGACCTAAGCTAAAACTCCATCAATCACCTGACCTCCATAAGCCCCCACTCTGACTCATGGACCAGAGTGATGTTTTGGGTCCCCTGGAATTAATGTCACTTCTGAACTAGTGTCTAATTATCCCTGAAACATCTGATCATTTCCTTTCCCCCCAGTGCACAGTGACCCTGATAACAGGCTGTTGGTCTCCTTGGGGAAGGCTTGGAGGAAGATTAACAGTATAAATTTGTGGCAGTGTAACAGGGTCCTCCCCCAAAGGGACCTGGCCTCCCCTCATTCAAGGGGCTCTGGGTCTGTAAACTGTCTCAAGTCTGGAAATTGATTAAGGGGCCATGACTCTGTGCTTTTGTAATTAAAATTAGACTTCTTTTCACTTGACCTAGGACTCTTTTGTTTATATAGCTCAAGCAAAAATTTAGAAGACTGCCCATCTATTGATTTACTAGCCAATGTCACAAGTCTCTACGAGTCAGATTATTTTAACTCTTGCTTTGAATCTGCTATCTGTTTTGATAGCCACATCCACCTTGTCTTTGGCGATTAAGTGCTGCCACTTGCCTTCTGCCAGCTTGGGATCCAGTCATTCCCATTGTGTTTAAGGATTCCAGCTCAGTGACAGCAGTTCCCACAGTAATATCTGACCTACAGAGAAGTGCAACTACAGAGCTCTTCAGAGATGATGGCACTAGTCTCATAAATTTTTTCTCACAGTTCTGGTAAAAGGTGCAACCTGTGATTATTCCTGGGGTGTAAGAGCAGGGTTTGCATGATAAATCCACTCTAACATTCCAATCTCTCTAAGCCTCTGGATCCCCTCATCTACATTACACCAGGGCAGTTCTGGCATTTCAACCTCAGGTAATGTCAGCCACCTTTTGATCCATGTTTCAGCCAACCATCCAAACAAAGTGTTAATGTCTTTTCTAACCCCTCGAGCTATAACATTGAATACAGAATCTCTGCTTAGTGGGCCCATATCAATAAATTCGGTCTGATCCAGCTTTATATTCCTCCCACCCAAATAGTCCCCTGATTTCTGTCTGTATAAATTGGAAAACTTGCACCATTCTTTTGGAGTATGACATACCTCCTCATGGGTGATATTTTGTACCTCCTCTTTTGGGGCCTATTGGGACTTTAGTCTAACTATAGGTCTGGAAGAAATGAAGGGTGGTGAGGGTGGCTTATGAAAGGAATTAGAAGTATCTTCCATGCCATTTGCTTCAGAGCATTCATTTGCAGTTTTATCTGGTGAAAGAAGATTAATCACTCTAGGGTTAATCCTTCAGGTGGAGGTTGGGTGGCCAACTCCTCTAGGCAGGCTGGAGGTGGGGCAGCTATGTCCTCAGGGCAGACTATTACAGGGTTATCTAGAGAAGACTCAGCATGACCTAGGGTTTCAACCTCACCCCTGACCTCATTATCAATCCATATGTCACCATCCCATTTTTCAGGGTCCCACTCCTTTCCAATCAATGCCCTCACTTTAATGGCCGACACCATGCAAGACTGAGATTTCAGTTTACGTTGTAAAGTTGCTACTCTAACAGTAAGATTCTGAGTCTGATTTTTGGAGATCTCAAGTCTACGGCTACAGGAAATAAGATTTTCCTTTAGGACACTCATAAAAACGTTTCCATCTGTCAGACGGTGTGTAAGCTTCTCATTTGAAGACTTAAGCCCATCCGTTTCACTCACTGATGTATACAGTGTATCTAATAACAACCAGCCAACATCTCTATGCCTCCTATTTCCACAAAATTCCATAAAGGTGTCAAAAACTTTATCCCCCAGAGCCTGACTTCATACAAGCAAAGCATTAGAAGAATCGAATGGTGGTATTTTGAGTATTTCTTTTGCCATCTCACCCCATGGATTGGCCGTATCATTCTGATTATGGGAATCAGAGTCCTTAGTGGCTTTGAGTCCAGTAAGAGTAGAAAACCAATCATAAAAATCCATATATTTTTTTGCATGTGCAGGTACCCATAAAAATCCATTTTTAAGATTTTGTTACTTAAGAACCACTCCTGGTACCAAGCTGTATTGAGTAGGGTTCTCTAGAGAAACAGAATCAGCAGGAAATATCTGTATATATAAAATTTATAAAAGTGTCTCACATAACCATGGGAATGTAGAGTCCACAATCCATCAGGCAGACTGTGAAACCGACAATCCCAATGGAGGGTCTGGATGGACTCCACAGGACAGGCTCACAGGCTGAAACAGGAAGAGACTGTCTCTTCTGAAGCCTCCTTAAAAGGCTTCCAGTGATTAGATTAATCATCATTCACTGCAGAAGACACTCCCCCTGGCTGATTACAAATGGAATCAGCTGTGGATGCAGCCGATGTGATCATGATTTAATTCTATGAAATGTCCTCACAGCAGCAGACAGGCCAGGACTTGCCCAACCAGACAAACAGGTACCACCATCTGGTCAAGTTGACACATGAACCTGACCATGACACAGGCACATGAACAAGTACTCCATTCCCCTTTAGAGAGTCATGCATGTGACTAGTTGATGAGAGAGACACCAATACCCTTGAACAAAGCCGTTAGCCAAATTCAGATTTTCAAAGTCAAGCTCTCAAGACAGGTTTAAGTGACAAGAGGTCAAGTAAGCTCCTCACGTTGCTGCATTTTTGCATCTGAAGACATGGGAAAGAATCCTTCCCAAAGACTTCACCAGCTTGTTATCTGAAGTTCATGCTGAAATAAGAAGGATAATCTTACAATTACAGGAAATTATCATAATGGTTACAGCAATTGATTCCACATGTTCCACAGAAAGTTATTCTTGTGGCATTTAAATCTTTGAACTCTGAAAACATCCTTCATGACATGACAGCAAAGGGAAATTAGCCCTGTTTTTCTATTTTAAAAAATCAGCTTTATTTTCTTTTTAAGGTGTAATTTGCATACAATAAAAGGCACTCATTTTAAGCATATATTTCAGTGTTTTTGACAGATTTAAACACTTGTGTTGGGCGGCTGCCGTGGCTCAGCAGGCAGAGCTCCGACCTGCCGTGCTGGAGGTCTGGAGTTCGATCCCTGGTGCCTCCTGCCCATATGCAAATTAAAAAAACAAAAAAACAAAAAAACACTTGTGTTACTACTTGTTGTAGGCTGAGTAATGGTCCCCCAAAGATGTCCTCATCTTAATTCCCATGTGACTACCATAGTATGTCCTGATTAGGAGTGGACCAGATGGCTGTCCTGAAGGGTAGAGCTGAGAGTCCAGAGGGTGGACCTTAGAGCCACAAAGGATTATTTCCAGGCTTCGAAACCTAAGGGAGTTTGCCCAGCTGGGCTTTGGAATTGTTGGGTTGAATGACCTTTTGAATGGAATACCTGTAACTGTTATCCTATGCCTGTTCCACCATTGTATTTTGGAAGCAAGCAAGTTGTTCTACAGAAGAGAATTTTACTCTGGGATGAATTAGACACAGAGTCCCACTCATACCTGATTTAGGTGCTTTAGATGATGAGATTTGGGATGTTTACGCTGATGAGACTTGATATTGGAATTGAATTAATCCTGTTATAGGTTCAGAATTTGGGGACCTTGGGATGGGTGAACGTCTTTTGTGTCTAGACTGGATTTGAATCTTTGGGGGACAGAGAGTGGACTGTGGTAGGTTGGACAAAGGCTCGCCAAAATGCCCATATTCTGATCCCCAGAACTTATTAATATTTTATCTTAAATGGCAAAGATGACTCTACAGACATGTTTAAGATAAAGATCTTGAGATTAGGAGTTTCTCCTGGATTCTCCTGATGGGCTCAATGTCATCACAGGACATCTTAGAAGCAGGAGGCAGGAAGACCAGAGATCTAGACAGAGAATTGACAATGGGACCAGAGGATAGAGCAATGCCATTACTCAATGTGAGAAACATCTAGAAGCTGGAAAAGGCAAGAATAGTCTCCCCTAGGGACTCCAAAAGGAGCACAGCCCTGCCAACATCTTGATTTTAGGATTTCTGGACTCTAGAAGTTTACAATTATAAATTTCTGTTACTTTAAACCATGATGTTTGTGGTTATTTGTCACCACAACAATAGGAAACTAATACACCATCTGTACCACCACTGGGTTATGAAGAATAATTCTAATAGCCCCAAGCATTCCACGTCCTTTGTCAGTCACCCCCTCTATTCCTTCCTACGCACACACGTAACCCACAGGAACCACTATTACTCTACCCTCTATCACTATAGGTGAGATTGTCCTTTCTGGAATTCATAGCAATGGAATTGCATAGTGTAAACATTTCCGCATCTGGCTCCTTTTTCTCATATAATGTTTTGGGAATGTATCCATTTCGTTGCATGTATCAGTGGTCCATTTCTTTTTTACTGTTGAATAGTATTACATCATATGAATATATACAATTTCTTTCTCCATTGTCCTATTGATGAGGTATTTGGGTTGTTTGTAGTTTGAGATTTCTATACAAAAAAACTGCTCTGAATATTCAGTCCCAGTTCTATGTATAGGCAGATAAACCCTATTTTAAATTTAAGAAGACTGAATAACAGATGTGAATTGATTAGCAAGTTATCCGCATTTAAGTTGGGGTCACATGGAAAGAATATACAGTTCACTGAAGCCTAAAAATATTAACATGACTCTTTATAGAATATAAGCATTTCTGTGAATACTCACACAATTTAGGGCAAAATCAGATCAGTCTGGATTATAGAATTAAGGAAAAAGAAATCTATCTTTTATAATTTCTAGGTGGATAGAGTAACACAGATTGTTAGCCTAGTATGATGTTCATAGGGAAAGATCCTGTGTTATTCTTTTAGGCAATTATAGTCTACTGTAATTTACCTTTGGCTCTTAATTATTTAAATATTCTCCCTGGGATCTTCATTAGGCTGTTAATTGGCTTAGCAAACAGTTTCTTTAGAGTTTGACAGGAAACAGGAGCTAAACACATAGTTATAACAAATCCCTCGTTAATAAGAGCCAATTAATGAAATTGTAACTCTACGGACATGATCAGGATTCAGGATCAAACCAGCTCAGCCCTCGAGAAGGGGCAAGTTCTAAGTGACCAAGGAAGAGGGTGGCACTGGGGGAGATGAGAATTCCAGAGAGGAAACCCCTAATTACCATCACTTGAAGTCTGCCTCTGGCAACACTGTGTGGACCCCTCCTTTTAGTTCAGATGCTCCCTGACAAGAAAATTCTTTACATGAACTTCAGCATAAGGAAATGTTATCATAAATAATTTAAGGTAGAAATACTTCACAGTAATTCTGAAGACGTAAAATCAGCCTGGGATTGATGATCAAGCATACCAGTCAGAAAAAAAATGGATCTATTAAATCGCCTCTCCCCCCTCAAAAAAAAAAAATTAGAATGATACTTGGTGTGTTTTATCATCTGTATTACACAACAGAAAGAAAATGGGAAGGTTCTGGAACTTTTGTGAAACCATTTGGGGAGTTCAGTCTGCTCAAGCAGGAATTCTCCTAGGCATTCCCCTTGGCAGTAGCTCTAGAGGGTCAAATGTCTTTAATCTAAAAAAGCATTTGAAAAAAATAAGGCCTCACCTTTAAGGAAACTATTTTAGCAGGTAAATTCCTGACCTGAGTGCCAAT
Source organism: Myrmecophaga tridactyla (assembly GCA_004026745.1). Lineage (NCBI taxonomy): Eukaryota > Metazoa > Chordata > Mammalia > Pilosa > Myrmecophagidae > Myrmecophaga > Myrmecophaga tridactyla. Next base: position 3,658 of record PVIY010049137.1, on the reverse strand, counting down.
AGCGAGCTGGGACTTCCAAGAACCTATCATGCCACAGAGCCATGTCTTGCTGGAAGCCTGAAATCTGCCATGGTGAGAGTATTTGAGCCACAGAAATCTGCAAAGGCCCACACCAGATCCCCTTCCCAACCCCACCCCAAGGATACCACTGCCAGGGATGCTGAATGCCGGGGATGCCGAAATCCGGGATGCCAACTGGCTGGCTCGCTGCTCCATAGTTGGAGCTCAGCAGACAATAAGCTTTCAGAAATCCCTTGGGTGTAGGAGATTTATAAAATGGTTGAAGGAAAGAGAACCACAGAAAATAAAACACTTAATTGCCTTATTACTGTTACATGCGCACACCTTGTTCTCAATGTATTAGCTTAAAGCCATTAGCTGAGAACTCTTTCCTTTAACCAACCAGAGATATGGAAGGGATTGTTTATTTTTAGTTTTATCTTTTTGTAGTTTAGAGATATCAGGATTGTGTCTGGTGGAAAAAAGCAGCAAACCTGAAAAATAATAGCCTTAACAAGTAAAGGTGTTTATTTTTCTCAGGTAAGGAGAAGTTTGGAGGTAGGCAATCCAAGGCCAAGACAGCCACTGGAAGATGTCTGCACAGATCATGGTATCTCTGGCTTCTGGCTTTGTCATCATTAGGCTATTATTCTAGGGGTCAGAAGGTGGCTGCTGCTCCTCCAGCTGAGGCAGACAGAAGAGAGGACACACCTGGTAGTCCTCCCCCAGGGACTTCTACCTACGTCTCATCCAGCCAGATTTCCCTAAATAGACATCCTAGCTGCCAGAGAAGCCTGAAAAATTAAATATTATTTTCCCACCTCTAGAGAAGAGCAAGAAAAGGGAAAAGAATATGGAATGAGAGTTCCAACACTGATTCAAATCCCATCACCTCTGAAATTCACATTCAGAATATATCATTTTATTTATTCAGCATTTACAAAACATTCACTCTAAAAATCTTTCTCATCCAGGTTTGAACCCCAGAACACAGAAAATTATTTGAGTGACTATTTTAAAATCATTTCATAGATAGACTATCACGCTTACCATTCTAGATACATAGGAAAGAAGGTCGTTTATTGCCTTCAGTGAAGAACCCCTGCCCACAAAGAGCTCCTAGTCTCACTGGGGAAGAAAACCCATACATATATGGGACAGAGGGCAGACTCTGTGAGCGTTTCCTCGGTATAAACAATGTACTTGTTAGAAATTGGAGAAGGAAGTGGTTAGTTAAATAATTGACTGATCCAGGAAGGTTTCCCAGAGGTATGGGGATCCACGTGGTCTCAGAAGAAGAGGAGAACTTCAATAGAAAACAAGAAAGTGCAAGGCAGGTTTGGAGATGGTCAGAGAACCTGTGTGCTTAGAAGTGCAGGTGTATGGGGCAGGTGGAGTAAAAGATGAGGTAGAGAAGGTGGGTAGGAGCTAAACTGGGCCAGACTGAATGTCAGGGTTAGGGTCTTAGGTCAGGATAGCAGGAGAAGAGGACAGAGGGACAAGAGTTGGGAGACTAGATACAGGCAGACCAGTTAAGAGGTTGCTCTAGCAGCACAGAGGAGAGAGAACGCAGGAGGGAAGAGAATGGCTCTGATGCTGATGTTCTCCAACTGGGCTACATTTTAGAATCACCTGGGGAGCTTCTAAAACTCTGGATGACCAAGCTGCACCCCCCAAACCAACAAAAGCAGACTCTCTAGAGGTAGCAGCCCGCTGTCTGTGTTTTTACGTTCCCCACACGATTGTACTTTGCACTGAGGTTGAGACTATTCCAAAGGCAGGATGAGGAGTAAGCCGCTGGATTTGGTAACTAGTTGGGTGGAGGAGGGGAGGTAGGAGCTACGAATGCACGGTGGGGGTCAACTCCAGGAATCTCGAGAAGGTGATGCCCTGAGCTGGGGGGCCTGAGGAAGAAGAGGAGCAGCTGCTGGAGAAAAGACAATTCTGCATTTTGGACAAGTTAAGTAGGTATCCTAGTTGGAGATGGATGCTGGGAAATGGGTTGAGAAGTTCACCTTCTGTTTGCCTTATCTCTATCAAGGAGGGACCCCCTCATTCCCTCATCCCTGTGTGATCTGTGGCATATACGCCTTATATGGGGAGATGACCCCTTCTGAAATATTTTCTTGGTGGCTCAGTTCTAAAGAGATGTCCACTATTTTGCATTAAAACTAAGAAATGGCATTTCACAACACAAACCCAGTCTTCTTTCTAATTCCAACACTAGGGCCAAGGAATAGTTGGCATATTTCTTAGGTGGTATAGATGGGCTATTTCACTCTGTTTCTTAGTTCTATAAATTTATCAATATCATTTTGGAAATATGTGTATATTTTGGCTTTTTCAGTCCTTGAGGGTTGATGAATTAATTCATTGTCTGTTTTAAAACAGTACTCTAGCAAAAGGCTAGTTATTTGGAAATCCTTCAAAGGACTTTAGTTTTGATTATAAAACAGACTTTCTGCCCAAATTCCAATTACAGGCCTATATCAGGGCAAGGGGTCTAGAGAAAAATTCATTCTCTCAATTTAAATAACTTTTCTCCTATCACTTCTACCAAACTCTTATCCCACCCCACTTCTATTTGCTTTTCCCATAGCAGACTTCAGATGAGGAGAGCTTTTCTAAGGTCCTCCGCTTTCTTTGTGCTTTGTTCCCTTTAGAATATTGGTTTTATTAAAAAAAAATTTTCATGTAAGCATATGCAGAAATTGTCACAAGTTATGAGTATACACATTGGTGACTTCTCACAAAGTTGTCGCCCCTTCCCAGAAGCCCCTGTGATGGTTCTGATGTCAACATGACCAAATGGTGGTGCCCGGTTGTCTGATCAGGCAAGCACTGGCTTGATTGTTGCTGCAAGAGTATTTCTGGCTAGTTGATAAAATCATCAGTCGATTGATTGTATTTGTGACTAATCACATCCACAAGCAACCAATAAGACAATCCAATCAGTTGAAGGCTATTTAAAGGGGAAGAGAGACTCTTTCTCTGTTTGTTCAGCCAGTGAACTTCTCCTGTGGAATTCGTCCAGACCCTTCATTGGAGCTGCCAGCTTCACAACATGCTCTATAGATTTTGGACTCTTCCATTCCCCAGTTGTGTTGGATATCTTTATAAATCTCATATTTACATATCTGTCCTATTGGTTCTGTTTCTCTAGAGAACCTGACTAACACATCCCTTTAGATACCTCTCAGCTACTGCCCCTTCCTTCTCCTCAAAACCTACCACTGTCAGGACTCCCAATACCATCGAGACTTTTGCATGTTTGAGACTTTGTATGAATGAATTTTATTCTTTTATGATTGTTTTATTTTTCCCCTCAAAGCCATGCTTGTGAGATTCATCCAGGCTTACATGAAGTGCTGGTTCAGTAATCTTCTTTTTACCATGTAGTCTTCTTTCACATGAGTGCATCACAGTTCATCCGTTATACCATGGGGGTGTTTTGAGTTTGGGGTTGTTATGAATAGAGCTGCCGTGAACTTGTTTATGTAGGCTTGTAGTGAACTCGTCAATTATTGAATCTTAATTTTGTTTCTTGTATTTGGCTTAAGAAGACAATGTTTCAACTGCAGACTTGGTGCTGAGAGGAGGAACAAGATGGAATGCCTTGGGGGGAGGGGGGGTGAAAACAACACCTGAAGCAGGAAAA
>PVIY010049136.1:0-16893 GCA_004026745.1 Myrmecophaga tridactyla | reverse complement strand
TCTCTTGAAATCTACCATTGTAGGTTTCCATTGTTTTTTTCATCTCTTCTACTGTATCTTTCATCCCCATAAGTTCCGTGATTTGTTTTTTCAGACTTTCCATTTCTTCTTTTTTGTTCGTTCCTTGCCTTCTTCATGTCCTCCCTCAATTCATTGATTTGGTTTTTGATGAGGTTTTCCATTTCTGTTCGTATATTCTGAATTAGCTGTTTCAGCTCCTGTATCTCATTTGAACTATTGGTTTGTTCCTTTGACTCGACCATATCTTCAATTTTCCTTGTGTGCTTTGTTATTTTTTGTTGTTGGCGTCTAGACATTTAATTACCTTTATTAGTTTATTCTGGAGGTTGCTTTCACTTATCTTGCCTAGGGTTTTGTTGCTAGATGAGTTTGTTGTTTATCTGTTCTTTGACCTTCTGTTCAGCTTTTTCTGGGCCTCTAGCTTAAGTTTTGTTTAACAGGTGGTAATTTTTCAGTTCTTGTTTTATTGTTTTTCGTCCTGCTTGTAAGGTGCCTTTTCCCTCCCCACCCTTAGGAGGGTCTACATAGGTATTACAGACTCCAGCCAGGTTTTCTCGGACTAAACTAGCCTCCTATCAGGGGGAAGGAGTCACCTCCATCAGTTTTCCCTGAGGGTGAGAACCAGCAGGTTGAAAGACTTTCCTGTGAAGTCTCTGGGCTCTGTTTTTCTTATCCTGCCCAGTATGTGGTGCTTGTCTGCCTGCAGGTCCCACCAGCAAAAGATGTTGTGGCTCCTTTAACTTTGGAAGGCTCTCCCTGCTGGGGGCGTGGTGGAGACAGAGGAGAGGTTGTAGGGTGGTTTTAATGGCTTCAAATTGCCAAGCCCTGGGGTCTGAGTTCCTTGACAGTGGGATTCCACCAAAGTTGGGCTTCACCCCTCCCCTGGGGAAGTTATAGGTGGGAGACAGCCCTGAAAGCAGTCTGTTTCTGCCTATGCCTGGGGCAGTTTCAGCCAGAGCAGTCCCACCGCTGAATCCAGAGGCAGCCAAGCCTCCATAGAAACAGCCACAAAAACCCCTGTTTTGTCCTCTTTCCTGTTTTTCGGTTAGCCCAATAAGTGACCTCTGCCTTGACCAGTTTTGCATAAGCTGGGGGCCTATTTTTAGTAGTCAGAATTTGTTTCTTAATGCCACAATTGGTGTTTGGTTGGACTCAGTCCCTGCTACTGTTAGAGTCTCTTTTCTTTCCCTCCAGGAAGCCTCCTGTGGGGGAGGGGCACCGGGCGCTGGCCACTGCGGCTTGGGGAACTCATGGTTCCGGAGACTCAGCAACAGTCCAGCTGGTCCAGACTGGGGCACGCTGTGTGTCCGGTCACTATCATGGCTCCGGGAGCTGTTCTGTACTGTTTCTGGTTATTTAGTAGCTGTTCTGGAGGACGAACTAAAATGCGCACATTGCTAAGTTGCCATCTTGGCCCCTCCCTTACCCTCATTTTTGATGGACACTTTTTCTGGTCATAGAATTCTTGGTTGGCAGTGTTTCTCTTTTAAAATCTTAAATATATCATGCCACTGCCTTCGCCTTCATGGTTTCTGCTGATAAATCCATGAATAGTCTTATTCAGCTTCCCTTGTATGTGATGAGTTTTCTCTTGCTGCTTTCAAAATACTCTCTGTATATGTCATTTAACAATTTGATTAGTGTCTTGGAGTATGTTTGTTTGAATCTATTTTGTTTGGGGTATGCTTCTCTTCTTGGGTCTGAAATTTTATGTCTTTCATAAGAGATGAGAAAATTTCAGTGACTATTTCCCCCATTAGTTTTTCTCCTCCTTCTATTTTCTCTTCTCCTTCTGGGATAACCAAAACATGTATATTCATGTGCTTCATGTTCTCATTCACTTGCCAGAGATACTGCTCAGGTTTCCCTATACTTATCCTTATATTTTCTTTTGTGTGTTGGATTTCAGATGCCCAGTCCTTTAATTCATTAATTTCCCTATACTTATCCTTATATTTTCTTTTGTGTGTTGGATTTCAGATGCCCAGTCCTTTAATTCATTAATCCTTTCTTCTAACTCTTCAAATTGATCATATCTTCCATTGTACCTTTCATTCCCATAAGTTCTGGGATTTGTTTTTTCAAACATTCAAGTTCCTAATTTTGCTCACTTAATGTCTTCCTTATATCCTCCCTTAACTCATTGATCTGATTTTTTATGAGATTTTGCATGTCTGTTCAAATATCTTGAATTAAGTTTTTCAACTTCTGTATCTCATTTGAAACCAGTTTGTTCCTTTTGCTTGGCCATATCTTCAATTTTCCTAGTATGACTTCCTAATTTTTTGCTGGTGTCTAAGCATTTGATTTCCTTAATTAGCTTATTCTGGAGGTTGTTTTCACTCTTTTAACTAGGATTTTCTTGCTGGATGATTTTATTCTTGATCTGTTCTTTGATAATTGAGTTCAACTTATTCCTACATCTCCAGCATAGTTTGTGTTTAGCTGATCAGAATTTTCAGTTCTTATTTTTGTTTCTTCCTCTGTGTGTGTGTGTTTTTTATTTTGAGGAAGGTCTCCTCAAGAATTATAGACTCCAGTCAGATTTTTCCAGTTCACACTTGCCTACATCTGTGGAGGAAAGAGTAACCAGCATTAGTTTTTCCTGAGAGTGAGACCCAGCATGTTGTCTGACATTCCTATGAAACCTCAAGACTCTCTGCTTTAACCACCCTCCCCAACATGTGGTGTTTTTCTGCCCATGGATTCCCACCAGTTTAAGTGCTTCAGTACCTTTAATTTCAGTAGATTATCCCTGCTAGTGGCATGATTGAGACAAAGGTGAGGAGTATTTGAGCTCTGATTGCTTCTGTTTTCCAGTCCCTGGAGCATGAGTTGCTTCAAAGAGGGACTCCATTAAACTGGGCCCTACCACACCTTTTCTTGGAGAAGATAAGCCCTTTAGGGGATTAACTCCTTTCACCTGACCAGTTACTATCTCTCTCAGACAAGCTTTAATTCTGCCCTTGCTGGGTCAGTGCTGGAGCCTGAGACTGCTTACAGTTCTATCTAATGAGATGTTAAGAGGTTAAAAAAAAGGAAAAACACCTCTTCACAGCCCAACCCCCATTCCACAGGTTTGCCAATTAAGAGCTTAAGTTGGGACTCAGCTCTAAATATCTCCAGGCTCTATGTGCTCCCTTTCCTTGGGCTCCAGCCCTTTTCCAGTATATCATGCTGGTCAAATAAAAAAGCTTTTTGTGTTGCTATTTTGTATCAGTCCCGCCCCCTCTCTGCTGGGGCCAAAAACTCCTAGTTCCTTTAGTGCTTAATCTAGATTTTTCTGTGCTTGGGTCCTGTTTCAGTGGCAAGAATTTATTAATTAATTTCACAGTTGGAGCTTGGCTTAGCTAAGCCCTTGTTATTAGTAAAGCTTATTTCCTTCTCCCTTGGGGAACTGGCCTCCCATTATCATGGGGAGTGGTATTGGTCTCCATGGCTTGGGTAGCATACAGTTTGTGTGGGATCTCAGCTTTTCCACCTGATTCAGACTGGAGTACACTGTGTGTCTTATCAGTAATGTATGCCCACAGTTGCTCTGTACCATTCTTGGTTATTTAGTAGCTGCTCTGGAGGGTGAACAGAAGCTCACACCTCATTATGCTGCCATCTTACTCCCTGGCTTCTCTGTTCATTATTGAAAACGGTACATTGAAATATCTTATGATTAATACAGATCTACCTATTTCTCTCTTTATATCTGTCAAAATTTGCTTCATATATTCTAGATTTCTGCTCCTAGGGGTATATATATTTATAATTGGTTTGCCTTTTAGTTAAGTTGACCCTTTTATCAGTATATAATGACTCCATTTGTCCCCCAAATTATTGTTTTTTATTTATATTATGTTTTTTCTTTAAGTTTAGCTACCCAAGTTTTCTCTAGTTAGTACTTGTGTAATATATTTTTTCATCTTTTCATTCTCAACTTATTATGTATAAGAAACTAAAGTGAATGGTTCATAAACAGCCTGTAGGTTGGCCATCCTTTTTCACACCTTCTGCTAATCTTGATCTTATGAATGGAGAGTGTAATCTATTTATATTTAAGGACTTATTGATAATGCAGCACTTCCTTCTGAAATCTTGGTATTTTGTTTTTGTAAGTCTCATGTATTTTTGATACTCAATTATTCTGATTATTGCTACCTTCATATTTATCTTTTTTATTATATCACTTTAAGACCTTTCTCATTTCTTTCTGAAAATATTTCATATATTTTCTCTGTTGTTACTATAGGATTAAGATTTAGCATTCTAAATCAATAAACATAAGGTTCAGATTGATACCAACTTATTTTTAATGGCATGCACATGCACTCTTCCTATACTACTCCATCCTCCCACCATTCTTGTGTATTTTACAAATTATATTTCTACAGACTGTATGTCCACAAGCATAGATGTACTATTACATTTTATGAATTCATGTTTTAGCTTCTGTAAGCAGAAAGAAATGAAATTACATACTACACTATTCAATAAAATAATACATGTATTTCAAAACAAATGATTTTGTTTACCAGAGGTCTTTCTTTATTTCTGCTGTTTTTATCAACAGTCTAGTGTCTTTACTTTTAGTCTGACATTTTAGTGTTAATGCTTGTAGGCTAGGTCTGGTGGCTATGAACTCTCTTAACTTTTGTTTAATTGAGAATGTCCTGATCTCATCCTCATTTTTGAATGGAACTTTTGTGTATTTAAAAAATTTAGTTGATGATTATTTTATTTCAGCACATTAGTTTGTACTATGTTTAAGTGCTTACATCATTTCTGTTGAGAAATTGGCACTACATGATGTTATTAGGATTACCTTTTTCATAACTCATAGCTTTTCTCTTGCTGCTTCCAGAGCTCTCTCCTTCTCCATGGCATCAGATGATTTGAATCTTATGTATCTTGCTGAGATTCTCTTTAAGTTTACCCTATCTGTGATTCTTTAGGTTTCTTGAATGTGTATACTATATCTTAGATTAAATTGGGGAAATTTCTTGCTGTTATATCTTTGAATAGTCCTTTTGCCTTTTCATCTCTTTCTTCTTCTTCTGGGATCCCTGTAATATATATGCTTGTATGCTTGATGATGTCCCACAGGTCTGTTATGATCTGTTTTCTTATTCTGTGTTATTTTACCTTTCTTCCTCTCAGCCTGAATCTTTTCAATTTTCTTATCTTCAATACCACTGCTTCTTTCTTCTGCAACCTCCAATCTGATGATGAAATCCTCTAGGGACTATTTCATGTAAGTTATTGTGTTCTTCAGCTTACCTATTTCTGCTTTGTTCCTACTGAGAATAAAATGAGATTCATTAATTGAACATTGTCCATTAATTGTTTATCTCATATCCATTAATTCTTTCTCTGGGTTTTCCTTTATCTCCATAAGCATATAGTAGATTGTTTTTTTTTAAAGTCTATCTGTTACATTAAAAGTCTGATCATCTTTGTTGAATAGTTTCTTACTTTTTATCTTGTTCCTGTGACTGGCCATCACTTCCTCTTTGTTTGAATTCTAATCTTTTGGCACTCACTTACATTTTAATATTTTAAAATGTCCACTCTGCAGTTTATTCCTTTATCTGTCTGTTTTTAAGTTTATATCCAGATAGTACTATGACAGAGATTTTCTTGAATGTCAGGGACTGATAAAAAAAGCAAAAAAACACCTTTCATACTCTTGTAAATTTACTCTACTTTGACTGTTGTCTCTTTCAAGACCTAGTCATATTATCAAGATCAGTCCAATGCAAATGCAAAGTTCAAGACTCTCTCTTTCTTTTCCTAGCCTGCATGGGACATGGGAGCTTCCTTCTTTTCCTGTACTTATACTGCTAGAGACCTTAGGAATCCCCCTGTTTACAGCATATAGGAATTTGAGTTTATGCCCCTTCTACTTCATTTGAAATATAGTTTTAACCCTCTTTTGAGTGACTAAATCCAGGTAGTACTTTGCCCCTGGTTATGTTAATGTAATTGTTTTTCATAGTGCCTTTGCTTTTTACAAGCAACTTCTCTGCTCTCAGGGCAAACTCTGTGAGGGCACACCCAAGTTACATTTCCAAGCTAAGTCTCTCAGCCTTCTATACACTTGATTTTCATTGACATACATATATCCCAATATGAGCAAAGGGTCCACTTTGCTCTATCTGTAGCAGGACCAGGGACCCTTATTTGGAGTGCAAGCAGGTTCAAGTCCACATTGTGGAGAGATTGGTAGAGGGGTCAGCAAGGGCTGCAGGATTTTCTTCTATGTCTTTTGAGCTGTATTTTCTTGATTTAGCACTAGATCAGTGTTGAAAGTTTTTAATGTTTTCTGATATTTGGGTAAAGTTGCTGCCTTTGCCCAAGGGGTGTTGGAAAACTGACCAGGCTCAGAGACTGAGTGATTTGAAGTAGCTTATTTATCATAGGCAATGATCAGTAATTAGCTCATGCACTCTCAGAGTTTGGAGCATAGGTCCTTATGTCTCTCTCTGGAATTAGCAAACTGTACCAGGAGACCAGGTCCTAGTCCTTACTGTTCCATGTCAAAAGGCCTGGGGAAGAAGATGGCATCTCCTTCAGAGAGATTGAAACTCACTGGTTTTGATCACACTTTACCAGCCTCTTTCCCTGGCTCCTCCCTGGATGTTTCACAGTGTTCTGCTATGTTTCAAAATCTTAGAGCATCAAAATAGTTGATACAGAGAATTCCTGTTAGTTCAGTAATTGTCTTACTGAAGGGACTATTTCTTGGAGCTTCCACCAATGCCATCTTCCCACAATCTTCCTCCACTTATTAGCCAAAAGAATAATTTTTCCCTGATGAAGGTCTGAGACAAGAATTAATATTATTTTTGGGAAATAAAAAACTAATTTAGTGCATAGAATTTCTGAATTATATTACCCTGAGGCACTCCAGGGAAACACATATATGTATAACTTGGAGTAATTCCCTTTAAATATAGAAACATATAACATAAAATTCATGTGAACATGAGATAACAACAAAAAATTCACAAAACACATGAAGAAACAGACTACAAACTACAGTATGGAAAAACAAAAAAAAACCCCAGCATACTCAGTCCAAGAAAATATTCAAATTTGACATCATTAGACAAGCAGGATTAATATTTTAATATGCTTAAAATTAAATAAACTATAAAAATGAGTATAGCTCAAGAGATATCATAAAGCATCACAACTATTTAAATATTAAAAAACATATTTTCTAGAAATGAAAGAAAATTATGATCATTCAAAAATAAAAATGCAATGCAAACACAACACAAATTAGGGGTATTAAAGGGATTTAACATTATTTTCCTTCCCACAGTGAAAAATTCATTTTTACATGATATAGAAATAGTGATGAAATATATAAACCTAACCCCATCCAATCTTCAGAGCTCTTTTAAACACTGTATGGTTTAAGGCTGTTGCATATACTACAAATATTTCAAAAATTTTCAAAACCTAATGGGAACATGTCTATTATAATTTAATTAACTTAATTAATTAGGTGGCATTACTCTGCCCAAGTGTATCAATCAACTAATCAATGAGCATAGGCTTTATTGTTTCTGTTATCTGTAGAGGTAAAACACACAGTTTTTACCAATACAGTTTCAATAAATTATACAGTTAATTTATTGAAATAAAATAAATCTGTGTCAAAAATAAGCCCTAGGTGAGAAATATCCATTATCACAGTCTAAAAATTTCTACTATAAGAGGTAGACAAGAGGAAACTCCTGTACCAAATTTCTCCTAGCATTCCTAAAGCACACCAATTGAATGACTAAAAAACATGGTGGATGTTTTGCTAGTTTGGAGCCAGCTCTTGGATTATATAGACACTCTTCCAAGTTTTATATTCCCTGACAGGTGAAAGAACTGAAGGCTCAAACTTCTAGTTTACTATGAGTTTTGCATTGATTCTCCCTCATTGATCTAGAGAAAGATACACAATATTTGCTAGATATTAAGAAACTGATTTCCTTATGTCTTTTTGACCTTTAGGATATTTTGTAATTTTGCTTCTCAGAAAATCATGTGTGCTTGAATGGATGGGCTCCATGAAGGTTAGAGATAGGAGCTTTCATCCTGTAATACCTCTGTTCATTCTTGCTCACACTCATTCATATACTAAATGGATGAGACAATAAAAAATGCATATTAAAATGGTCTGCATAAATTCAAGAGATCACTTATTTCTTTCCCTCCTGTTACAAAGGAATATGTTCTCTTTTGTTAATAAAGTTTTCTCTCCCCTCTAGTGTACTTTGTATGCATAGTTCTTCATTCCACCAAAATATTGTTCCATTAATTTGCTGCTTGCTTTAGCTTACTTCTCATCTTTGTTTCCCTCTTTCTCTTTTTCATCAGCTCACTCTTCCATTAATTTCCCTTTCACTTTTCTTTATCATTCTCTATTTCTTCCTGTAACTTTGGAGTTATGAAACAGTATGCTTAGTATTCAAGAAAAATAAGTGTATGGCATCACTGCTCAGGAAATAATTAGCTCTGCTTTTATCCTAGATTTTGTTTGCCAGTATATGGAAATATTGTACATAATGATTTTAATTCTCCTTTAACTTCATTTGACCTGACCTATGATTCTGCTACTCTATTCAACTTTCCCTCTTATAAGTACCCATGCTATTCTAATATGCAGAATAAAGATTATTTTCTCAGCCATTTCAGGACAGTCTCTGTAGCACATGATGCTATTTCTCAGCCCCTTTCTTTATTTCTTTTCTGCATTTACAGAAAAAGTCTCATTCCTAAAAGAATTACTTCTTTTATGAGATTCTCTTTTCCTTGACATTTACTCAGTTCTTTACTATTCATCCAATACCCTTGAAAATACACTATGAAGTCAAAATATTAAAAAATAGGGTATTATTTTTGTACATGGTCTAGTCAGATGGATATTCCTTGTCTAAATCTCATGGGAATAAGATAAACTTTCACATTTACTTTTAACTATTTTACATATCTTTTATTTTTCCATGCATGTAGTTCCCATTAAAATATGAATATTTCCCATTTTTATACTAATTGCTTAAGTTTCAGTGGTTGTATGCTACTTTTTCTATAAGATAAAAATAGAAACTACTTTCTCTCTCTAAGCCCAGCTCTGAAAGTGAAACAATTGCCCTCCCCCTATGTGGGACATGACATCCAAGGGCAAAGGTCTCCCTGGTGATGTGGAGAGAATTCCCAGGGATGAATCCAGACCTGGCACCATGGATTCAACAATTCCATCCTGAACAAAATGGGGAAAAGAAGTGTAATTAATAAAGTATCAGTGGCAGGGAGAGTTCAAATGGAGTTGAAAGGCTATTCTGGAGGTTGCTGTTATACAAACTTCAGGTAGACCTTGCTACATATCATATCCTGCCAACACCCAACCAGGACCATTTCAGCCAATCCTAAATAATACCTAGGATAATATATAAGATTCCACAAGAGTTCCATGTACTAGAGTAACTTTCCAGAAACCTGCACCCTTCAGATGGGTTCCTGGTCCAGATAAGTCCTGAAACCTAGCCCAGCTTCTCCAGAACATCAAAGAGTTCCATCTCCCAACCCCATATTAGTGACAGATCCTTCCAATATAAAAAATTTATTATTCCCATAGTCCAAACAACCCTAAAGAGAGGTATGGAAAGATCAGAGGTGATGATGAAGTTGTATATAGTAAATAGGATTTAACAAATGAATATGAATGCTGAAACATTAAATTGATATTTTTTAGTCTCCAATGTTTTGGAGCAGCTAAAAATAAAAACTTAAAGTTGTGAAAGTGTAGCCCATGTCAAAATCTGAAATATGTTCTGCAACTAATTGTGGTGCTGTGTTTTGAAATTTATATCTTTTTTGTATATATGTTATTGTTCACAAAAAAGAAGGGAAAAAGTCAATTTTGATGATAAAAATATATTTAAGCCCTCTAGCCTCCTATGTTCTGGAGAGCTAAAAGGAAAAATAGGAGAGGATCATAGGTAGACCATGACAAACTCTGGAATCTGTCTTGTAACCATTTGTTGAAGACTGATTTGAAAACTATTGCTTTTCTTTCTTCATTTTGTATATAGCTTATATTATACAATAAAAAAGTTAAAATATAATAAAAAGTTTAAAAAAACAATGCCAATGATATTCAGGGTTTCTTTCGCAGCTGGTAATGTCCATGGCAATGTCTGCTAGCTTTATCTCCAAGACCCTTCAACAGCTTCCCCTTGACTCTATCCATTCTGTTGATTCTGTTGCTTCTGGTGGCTCTCTAGCTTTTTACAAAATGGTTCCTCTTAAAAGGCTCCAATAAGCAAGCCCACCTTGAATGGGTAGAGACACATCTCCATGGAATCCAGGTAATTAAAAGTTATAACCCATGATTGAGTGGTCACATCTCTGAGGAAACAATCAGAAAGGTCCCACCCAGCCATATTGAATGAGGGCTTTTCTGGGGTATGCAACATATTCAAACCGGCACACAGGTCAAATGATGAATTGGTGGAATATGAGGGATAATTAAGACAGTGAGCTTCTTTGTGTGGTACTAAGATGGTAGATATATGATGTTACACTTTTGTCAAAAAACCACAGAACTTTCCCCCTATATGGGACATGACACCCAAGGGTGAAAATCTCCCTGGCAATGTGGGACATGACCACAGGGATGAGTCAGGCCCTGTATTGTGAAACCAAGAAAGACTCTTGACCAAATGGGGGAAGAGAAATAAAACAAAATAAAATTTCATTGGCTAAGAGATTTCAAGTAAAACCAAGCAGTCATTCATAAGATTATTCTTATGCATTATACAGATATTCCTTTTTAGCTTCTAGTGTATTAGAATACCTAGAAGAAAATACCTGGAACCATTGAACTGTAATCCTGTAGTCTTGATTCTTTTTTAAATTTATTTATTAATTAAAAAAATTAAGAATGAAAACATTAATGTGTCATTCCATTCTACATATATAATCAGTAATTCTCAATATCATCACATAGTTGCATATTCATCATTTCTTAGAACATTTGCATCAATTCAGAAAAAGAAATAAAAAGACAACCAAAAAAGAAATAAAATGATAACGGAAAAAAAGATTATACATACCATACCCCTTACCCCTCGCTTTCATTTATCACCAACATTTCAAACTAAATTTACTTTAACATTTGTTCCCCCTATTCCTTATTTTTATTCCATATGTTCTACTCATCTGTTGACATGGTAGATAAAAGGAGCATCAGACACAAGGTTTCCACAATCACACAGTCATATTGTGAAAGCTATATCATTATTCATTCATCATCAAGAAGCATGGCTACTGGAACACAGCTCTACGTTTTCAGGCAGTTCCCTCCAGCCTCTCCACTATATCTTGAATAACAAGGTGATATCTACTTAATGCACAAGAGTAACCTCCAAGATAACCTCCTGACTCTTTTTGGAATCTCTCAGCCATTGACACTTTGTCTCATTTCACTCTTCCCCCTTTTGGTTGAGAAGGTTTTCTCAATCCCTTGATATGTAGCCTTGATTCTTGATGATGACTGTATAACTATACAGATTTTACAGTGTGACAATGTGATTATGAAAACCTTGTGATTGACACCCCTCTATCCTCTATATAGGAAGATGGGTAAAAAAATAAAGACAAAAATAAATAATCAAGGGGGATAAAAAGTATGGGATGTTTTGGGTGTTCTTTTTGTTTATTCATTTGTTTTGGAGTAATGATATTATTCTAAATTTTATTGTAGTTATGAATGCACAACTACATAATGATACTGTGAGCCATGGATAGTACACTTTGGATAATTTTATGGTATGTGAATATATCTCAATAAAATTTTATAAACTCCCCATAGAATTATACAACAGAGTGAACCCTAATGTAAACTATGAACTTTAGTTAATAATAAGGTATCAGTATTGGTTCATCAATTGTAACAAATGTACCACACTAATGCAAGATGTTAATAATAATAGGAACTGTGAATAGGGGTTTGAGGGAATATATGGGAACTGTCTGTAATATCTGCTCAATTTTCCATAAACCTAAAACTGCTCTGAAAAAAATTAGAAACCACTTTCTATTTTATAAATTTAAGTTACTAAAATAGGATGTGACATTAATTCATTGCAATATTAAAGATATATTTAAATGGTTAGAATTATATTTTTTGTGAGTCCAGTAGATCTGGCTTTCAGATAATCACATATATATTGATTTGATAGTTATGTCCAGAATGGGAGGGGAAAATACATTGTTCAAGTCATATGAGTATGTTCTGGTTCCCATTTCTTAAATTTATACTCTGAGGGGCAAAAAAATAGAAACTGTCAATAGTTAAAGAAATCATTTTATTGAAAGGTGCAGAAACTACATAAAGAAACTATAGAAAGATTGTGTCTATTGTTCCTAATAGACAGAAAGAGGATCAAAGACACAAAAGTAGATCAGAGTCTAACTCTCTTTTAAATGGAGAATGAATAATTCCACCTCTGGTTTCAGTCATAGAAACACTTTATTTGGTTCTAAAATACTAGGATGATTGCATGAGTAAAGTTAAACTTAATAAGGTATTTTCCATAGTAGAACACCATAACTAAGAGAATAGTTATGAATTCCTTTCCATTTAGCTTTCAAAGAAGCTGAAACATCACAGTTTTCTTGAGTGTGAACTAAAGTGATGGGGAAAAAAGCAATAGTGCAACAGTGATGGACTCAGGGTCAAGGACTTCTCAAAAGTCCTAATATTTGTTGGTTCTTGTTATCAATTAAATCCTTTCAGGAGCACTGCATGAAACATCTGACTTATAGTCTCAGTTTTGTCCTTTTCATGAAAAAAATGAAGGAATATAGTTGAAAAGCCATTTTGTCAAAATAACTAGAAAATCTTTTTAATCTGTGGGTCTAGAATAGATATCACTAAAGTACAAAATTCACTATAATAGAATTTTCAGTAAGTACTTAAAAGTTTCATGAAAATGGGGAACACTCTATATGCCCCAAAATAGAAAAGTAAATAATAAATTATAGAATCATTTCTTAATAAATTATATAATAAAATATAAATATGTGGTATAAATAATAATATAAATAAATTACAATTATAATTTCATAGTCAATCTTGCAAATCCCTATAGAAATACAACTACTCAAAATATTTATAAAATAATTATAGAGGTGGATTCATTTTCTTCTTTCATAATACATTTAACCCAAGATGTATTGGACTTCTTTTATTCATGCACAAGCACCAGGAACCAAACCTGGGTCCCCAGCATGGCAGGTGAGAATTCTGTCACTGCACCACACTTCACTGCCCAATGTATCAAATTTTTATACCCAGAGTTGCTCTACACCTGAGTGGACTGGAAATAAAACATCCTGGCATTTTGAAAAATTTTGACTAACCCATTATATTATAGAATGCATATTTCAAAAATAAAGAGGCAAGCAGATATATTTCTACAACTTTATTTCCTTTAGCCAACAGGTGATGTGACTTTAAAACATGATAAATCACACAGTGATGATGGAACTCTTGCTCACAAGATTTACTGAGAATAGGATGTTGTTGAGCCTACTAGGTGTGTTCTTCTTACTGATCTACCTAGTGTCAATATTGGAGAATTTTCTCAAAATCCATCTCACAATTTTTGACAGACATCCCTACAAAGCAATATCCTTTTTTTCTTAGGCATTTATCCTTTTTAGATCTGTGTTTCATTTCTGCCACAGTCCCCAAATCCATTCTCAGCTCCCTCACATTTTCTGAATACATCTTTTTCCTAGGGTGGTGCTGCAACTCTTCCTGATGATACTCTTGGCAGGGGATGAGATTGGTATCCTCACCATGATGTCCTATGGCCACTATGTTGCCATTTGCCACCCTATGCCCTATGAGGTTGTCACGACACAAGGAGCCTATGTCCAGATAATGGCAGTACCTTGGCCCAATTGTGGGTTCTTGGGTATTTTGTATTCAGCCAGTACATTCTCTGTCATTTTCAGTGGCTCCAATAAGATACATCAGTTCTTCTATAACATTCCCACTTTATAAAGCTCAATTGTTTTGAAGAACAAGCTACCATAAACATCAGTGTGGCCATTGGTGTCTGTTATGCATTTCATGTTTACTTTGCATTGCAGTGTGATATATTTGCTAAACATTGTATTTAGACAGAGCCAATCAATTTTTTTTCAATTTGCCTGCCACACTTCATTTTGTTGTACTGCTTCACCTCATTGTTGTGAGAGCATTCCTTAAAACTGCTGCTGTTGCTTATTTAATGTAAGCCCCTGATGCATCTACTTCTCTCAAGTTGTTGGTTGTCTGTACTCTATTCTGTGGCACTCTCAATCTTAAATCCTGTTACTACTGTCTGAGGAACAGGGATATTAAATCAGCTCTAGATAAAGTCCTATGGAATGTTAGAGGCGGTGGAGTAATGTAAATATAACTAAAAATTAATTAAAATTCCCTTTATTTTTTACTACCACTAAGCAGCTGTCTGAAATTATTTCTATTTAGAGATCTATGTATCAATCACCCCTTTAGTAGGTCTTATTCCACATTACTTCAATTTACTTATTTTATTTTCAAAAATTATAAAATTTTTCCTATTGTGTATATTTTTATTTGAACTCTAATTCTGAAACTCCCCATACATAAGAGTTCATCAGGTTCCCATCCCACCAAATTTTCATCTTCCCTAGAAGTCACCTTGATTAATAAATGCTTTAAGAGTCTAGAATTTTTATTCAGTAACATGTATTAACTCAATCTTCTTCATAGCTTCCAATTTTCAGAATTTAAGTATGACATTAATTTTGCATTTTTCAAAGTGTATACTCAATTTTATCCCAAGCTTCACTAATTTGACTAATACATGCTTGAGGATTGATTTTATACAATTATTCACAAATACTTTGTATTTCATAACATGATTCTCTTACATATTTGCTTGTTTATGTAAATCATATATTTTGGTTTTGGATTTTTCTCATTTCATTAAAACTTTTATTGTAAAATATGTTGACATCTGATACTGTGTTTATTATTCTTAAAAATGCTCTTGAATTTATGAAAGTAGAGTGTGACACTCTTTTCACATTGTGATATATCCCACATTCTTCTTTCACCATATTTTGTGTTTTCATATTAATATTTCATGATATATATGATTTATAATACCCTAAATATGCAAAAATTATTTCCAACCTCTTGGTACAAGGAACAGTCCTGTAAAACTGATTTCCTTCCTCACCACTTCTTCCACATACTCTTATAATATGGTAAGGACAGAAATTAACATATGTTGAATACCTTCACTATAATAGACACTTTCATGACACATTAAATCCTGTCAACTATAATGTGAGATGGCATTAATGCAAGTGAGATAACTGAGGATGAAGGAAGGTTGGTAGAACAGTGTCACATATCTAATAACATAGGGATGCAATATTAAAATACATATCTAGCTATTGACAATACTCAGGAAGCTACTTATAACCAGACACCATCTCTGGAATGTCCTTTTTATTACTCTTTTATGGAACCCTCTACTTGTCTAAATTCTACCTATACTTCAAAGTCTAGCCTAAGTTGATCTGGCTACAGAGATTTATGAAAGCACTTTATTACATATTTCCTAACTCTAAGCCCTTGTACATATATTTACAATAAATGACTTAATTATCTCTTCTACTGAGTAAGTGGACTGAACATTGTAACTGCTTCATGTAATAACTGGGCAGAAAGTCCATGCATAAACTCCTTAATTTGTCTTGACAATGTGATTCATATTTCTGAGAAAATATTACTAATTATAGCTATTCCCCTTTAACACAGGTTTTCATATCTTGAGTCAGTTAATTTAAAAATGGATCATATATTGTACTTTTTTCAGAAAAAAGAAACAATGATCATTTAAATATATCAATTTTCAGACGAGTTCTATGACAGAAACATGGATATATGAAACATTTATTTATCTGAGACTTGAGGACATGGACTCATGGCTAATTTTTCAGGAGGGAATCATAAACAGTAAATGATAAACCACACAACAGACAAATAAACAAATTTCAGGTAGAAAGCCAAAATATCATAGGAGACAGTATAATGAAGGAGAAAAAAATGATTTGCTATGTCTCAAACTCAGAGGAAAGAGAACTGTAAGTAGTCCTATATACTTGATAATGCAGATATATATATTGATTATTGATATCTACTCTGACAACCTGTACTAGGAAATCATCATATTGGCACTTTCATTTTATATTTACACTTTTTTGACAGTCTGAGGAATACTCATTATATTATACTTGTGTGCATTGGATGTGGCACAGCCCTAGAGGGAATGCTACAAACTTACCTCTCACTACTCTGATGCTCTCCCTCTCTGCACCTTTCATTCTTTCTCCAGAACCATTTTCTTTACAAAGATGATTCAGTTGAACGTAAATGGAAATAATACTTCCAATTTAGTCAAAAAGATCATCATTAGGTATCCAGAAAATAATTCTTTTCTCATATGTTGAAAAAAAGCATGGTTTTGTTTTTACTACCTTCACTGAAGAGTCTGATCTTGGTGTGGGATAAGACTGATTTATTTATTCTTTTCTTTCAAACACTACTTTTAATGGTGTAATGTATAATTTGCATTTCTTATCCCCAGATACTCTATCAGGCACAAATTACTAATGTTAGAACTGAAAGTTAGGCCATCACACCTGACCACATGCACATTAAGAGGAGAATGAAAGAATATTATAAATAATTCTATGCTCTCAAATTTGGTAATAGATGAAATGGACTAATTCCTTCACTAAGTGAATGAATAAGAAGTCTCCGGTGCA
>PVIY010049135.1:0-16701 GCA_004026745.1 Myrmecophaga tridactyla | reverse complement strand
TCTTTTTATTTCTTTTTCTAAATCGATGCAAATGTTCTAAGAAATGATGAATATGCAACTGTGATGATATTAAGAATTACTGATTGTATATGTAGAATGGAATGATATCTTAATGTTTTGTTTGTTAATTTTTTTAATTAATAAAAAAAGTTGAAAGAAAAAAAAAGTTTCAAAACCATCAGCTTTTTTTTTTAACATGGGCGGGCACCGGAGGTCGAGCCCGGGTCCTCTGGCGTGGCGGGTGGGCATTCTTGCCTGCTGAGCCATTGAGAAAAAAAAAAAAAAGAGTCTCACTAGCATCCTCCCCTGTGTCCATACTCAAAACAAATAAAAATCCCACAATCTCTTTTAACTAAAAGAAAAGCCTAGGAAAACATTCTAAGACAAGAGGAAGCGCAGAGACTCGCCAGTCACCTTTGTTAACAGAGAAGGAAATAGAGAATGATAATGGCCTATAATTCACTTACCTTACAGCTGGTGGTAGTTATCAGCAGAGTCAAACTCATCACCACCAGCAAGGTGACCTTGGATTTAGCTGCCCAATGAAGGAAGCCCCATCCCAGGTTGCAATGATACATGTAGAGTGTAAAAAGAGAAGAGATAGGGCTTCCTGTGCTGTTTTATGCTATCATTCGGATGCCCCTGGGAATCTGTGATCAAACTCATAGGCTGAGTTAGGAAGGCACATGCATGAGTCAGGTCTCTTTCCTTTGCAAGTGTCAAAGACCCAACTCAAGCTCACATATGCAATAAAATAAAATTGATTGATTCAAATGGCTGGGCAGTCCATAGTAGAGGTGCCTTTGACCCAGTGAATCCATGGGCTCAAATTATGTCTTCAGGGCTCTCTTATGCTCTCCTTCTACCTCCTTCCCTCAGTGTGTTGATGTCACGCTCAGCTGGAGTCTCTTCACTTGAAGATAAGATTGTCACTGGCAGCCCCAATCTTCTACCCTTATATCTTATGATTGAAAAAGAAAAGGTCCTTCTCTCTGCCAGTGTCCATGGAAGACATTCTATGACACGATTTTTTGGGCCCTGCTTGGATCATATGCCTACTACTGCATTCATTCATTCATTCATCCATCCATCCATTTTTTTTTCAACAAATATATATTCATTGTGTGTCATGGACTGTTCTAGTGCTGCGGCACTGCAGAAAAATCCACACTCTCTGCCTTCATGGAGTTACTCTCTAATAAGGGGAGGCAAAATATAAAGAAATTAGAATATAATATATCATGTGGTGATATGTGTGATGAAGAAGACAAAAGCAGTGTAAGAAGATAAATGCTCATTGTGGGGATTGCTATTTTAGAAAGAATGATCAGGGATGACCTTCTTTGATGAGGTACTTTTTGAGCAAAGACCTGAAGGAAGAAAAAGAGTAAGCCACATGGATATCTGAGGAAGATAATCCAGATTTAGGAAACACCAAGTGTAGAGGACCTGAGATAGGAAGCTGCTCATGTTTAAGAAACAGCAAGTAAGTGAACCATTGAATCTTGGGAGGAGTGAGCAAAGGAGAGGAAGAGAGGAGATGACGTTTGGGGTTGGGAGGTGGCTAATAGGTAGGATCTTCTAGGCCACATTTAGGACTTTGGGTTTTACTCTAAGTAAGACAGGAAACCAAGCAAAGGTTTTAAGCAGCACAGTGATATGATCTAACATTTTAGAGGATCAGTGTGCTGCTATGTAGAGATTAGATTATCAGCATGTCAATGTCGTTCAATCAAAGACCACAGTCTGTAGTTCAATTTATTGACTTGTTGCAACGGAGAAGGCACACCATGAAGCATAGGATGTCTCAGTATTAGAGTAAAAGAAGGTATTGCAGGATGTGGGATAGAGTAAAAGAAGGTATTGCAGGATTTTGGACTCTGTTACGTGTTTTGGGGAGAGGCTTTTAGGAAGTATAGCTTTGTTCTGGGCTGGATACTGTCATTAAAGATGAGAACAGAATAAGGCTAAAAATGTGATTGGCAAAGAAACAGCAGCCACTTATGAGACTGTTTGGCTGCTTTTATGTTTGGAACAACATTGTTTTTATGGGTATTTAGACACAATTACAGGATTTTCTTGTTTTTTGTCTTGATCCATCACAGTCACAAAGTGGCTGTGTCTGATGTGGATGTTCTGTGAAACTATTCATGTTCAACTGAACACCAAGGAATAGACGTGAGTGCCGGGCCAGCTCCCAGATATTCTCTTTGTCAGGGAAGAAGGAAGGATGAGGCAGTAAGATAGGAGGCTATTAACATAATTGTCATAGTGGCTCCCATCAAGATTGTGGAAATAGAAAATGTTTGAAGTAGTGGGATTCCGGGCTTATTCTGGAGGCCCATGATCTACTTTCCTGATAGATTTTGCAAGAGAAGGCAAAGAATTCAAGGGGATTGCAACAGTTTTACCAAGTGAGAAAATGGAGTTATTTATCAAAATGGGATAAGTAGTGGAAGGAGCAAGTTGACTGAGATGACATATCAAGATCTCAGTTTTAAACATGCTAAATTTAAGCAGTCTGTTAGACATCCAAGAGGAAATATTGAATAAGCAATCTTATATACAAATCCAGAGTTCAGGAAAGAGGCTTGGGCTAGACAGGCTAGAGAACTGGTGTACGGATAATGCTTAGAGCCATGGAATTGGGTGGTTTCACCCAGCTAGTGAGTGTAGAGAAAGAAAATGGAACTGAACTGAACCCTGGGATATGCCAATGTTAGCAGCCAACAGTATGTCCAGGATGTAGGGATATTTGGCGTGGCCAGTCTGAGTCACATCCCTTATCTGTGACAAGAGCTGGGACAACATGGTTGACAGCTCCATCAAACCCACATGGAGTGGCAAAGAGGTGATTTCTCAAAGTAAAGAATATTCAGTTGAAAAATATCATTTGTCTACTGTGGCATCTATCGAGGAGCCCCCATTATTTGTCATCATTGAATTGACTGATAAATTAACAGACTTTACCTGTTCATAAACAACATAAGTGATAGATGCTTAGACGAGTGTGACCGAAACACTTGTCATATTGGACTTGAGAACAGAAGACTTTTCTTGTATGTGAGAGGGATATCAGCTCAATGTAAGGACCCGAAGCAGAGGCTGGACACCTACTCAGAGAATGCTGGGAGGGGTTTCAAGCATCCTGGGCTGAATGAGATGATGTCTGGTGATGTACCCATCAGTTAAGATTTTGAAGGCAAAGACATCTAAGGCTTTGTCCTAATCTTCCATTTACCAACTGATTGACCTTGGGAAAGTTACTTTATCTCTCTCATCTTCAGTTTCCTCATCTCTAAAATTAGAGATAATAATCCCTTTCTCACAAAGTTGCTGTGAGATTTAAGTAATATATGTTTGTCCTCATCTGGAGTGATGGTGGGATCAGCTTCCTCCAGTTCCAGCCCCTTCAGCTTCCCCAGTGAGGACTTTTATTACTAACCTGAAGAGATTACTCAGAAGCACTCAACATAGCACAGGGGTTAAGCTGAGACTAATTTTTTTTAATTGTGAAAAATAACGTATGTACAAAAAAAAAACCCAATAAATTTCAAAGGACATTACAACAGTTGTAGAATAGGTTTCAGAGTTTGGTATGTGTCACAATTCCACCATTTTAGGTTTTTGCTTATATCTGCTCTAAGATACTGGAGATTCAGAAATCATACTCATTTGTTTAACCCTATCTTCTCTATAGAATTCCACCTTCTCCTTTGATCTTTCTCCCACACTCTAGGGGTATTTGGGCTAAGCCCATTCCAACTTTTTCATGTTAGAAGGGCTGTCAGTAGTATGAGATGGGGCATGGAACTATCTGATGTTCTGGAGAGACTGGGCCCTCTGGCTTTCAGGACTTGTCTGGTCCAGGGACCCATCTGGAAGTTGTAGTTTTCTGGAAAGTAATTACAGGGCATCGAACCTCTGTAGAATCAAGCTGAGACATTTTATCCCCAACATGGTCATTGCTGAACCTGGTAAGTCCAGAAGCTTCGAAAGGATCAGAGGGAGCCTAGGGCTGTCTACACAGCTGGCAGGCCCACAGCACTCCCAGTATCTCCTCTACTCATTCGACAAGATAGTGAGGCACTGGGGACTAACAAATTCCTCTTTTAATATTCCAATGATATAGCAGTATTGTGGGTATGCTTTTTGAATGTCCTTATCTTTTAGAAATGCATATTGAAATATTTGTGGATAAAATGATATGGTTTCAAGGCTTCACTTTAAATAATACAGGGGGAACGTGATTCCATTTATATAAAATACAAAAGCAAACAAAATGAATCCTTAGTGTTAGATGTCAGGAGAATAGATCTCCACGGGGGCGGAATGGTGGCTGGTAGAGGGGACAAGGCAAATTCGGGAGATTTTGGTCATGGTCTGTCTGTTGACCTAACTGCTATTTACACAGGTCTTTTCAGTTATGTAAATTCATAGAGCGTTATATTGACAATATATGCATTTTTTCTCCATATGTATACCTATATATGGTTGTACATATATCTATGCATGTATATCATTCTTCATAGAGATTTTCTTTCACATCATAATGCAGAGGAGTGGCTTTGCCTTGTGTTCCTTGCTGAAGCCCGCGGCAGGCATATGAGGATTCATTACACGATTCTCACTACTTTTGTCAATGTTTGAAATTTCCCACAAGAAAAAGTTTATAGAAGTATACAAGGGGGAAAGGTTAAGTCTCTCTTATTCTTAAATGTGAATTTTTAAAACCAAGGGATCAACGTCCCAGGGGTAGAAGCTTTGATGGGTGAGGGAAGGGGGCGGGTCACTTTGAAGTGTGGGGACAGGCAAGGGGCTGGGCACTCCACAAAGGTTAGCCTGTCCACCCTGCTGTGGTCACTTGAAATCATTGGTCTTTTTCATTTAAAAGAAAAATATGCACACACACACACATACATGATCAAACACACATGTAAATGCATGCACATGCACACATACACATAGTACACATGCACACGCTGATATTTTAGCGTGCCCTGATATTTGTAGTTATTGATGCTATCGATTACTCATCTCTAAATGCGTGTGTATTATGCACAAATATGTCATGGACATTATAATATACAGATAGAAAAGAATTCTTAAAGGAAGAGATAAAGAATACATAAATAGATAATCAAATGCATTTATCCCACATGCCAATGTATATTCCTGGATACCCCCCAGGGCATGTGATTTCCCCCAGGGAAAAAGACAGATTTTAAAAATCTCAGCAAAAACAACTAAATTCTACACTAATTATCATGTGTTAGCCAGACACTGGGCTTTTCCCTTGGCCTTGAGGGGCTAAGGGCTCACAGTGAGAAAAAATATAAAAATACAATTTCAATATACAAGGTGGTCCCACCAAGATGGAAACAGGCATGAGGCATCTTAGGAATTCTTCCTGCAGAAGAGAAAACCTGAGAGGAGTTCTGAGGTTTAAGAAAGAACATGACAAGCAAATAAAAGTGAGAAAAATATTCCCAACAAAAGGAACAGAATGAGCAAATGCTCAGGCATTGAACTAACATGATGTGCTGCAGGAGTTCCAAGCCACCAAGTACCACTGGAGCAAAGCTGGCCGGTGGGGGAGCCCAGGTGATGAACCTGAACCGGCCCATGGAAACAGGGTGGGAGAGGAGAGACAGAGTCTACAAATATAAGAGGGGCAAGCATGGCAAGGCGTGGTGATTGGCTGAATGTGGGGGACAGAGGTGCAGGAGAAGCCTGGGAGGAAAAGTGAGAGTGACTTCCAAGCAGGTGTATTTGTACAAGAGGCTAAGGGAAACTTCTTCAAGGACATTTTCTTTTCATGAAGTGGAGTTTGTGTTCAGTGCGGTGACAATGGAGCACAACAGATGCCGAGGGGAAGGGAAGAACAAATAACAAAATTGCCCTCAGAAGTTAAATATAGAATTACCACATGACCTGGCAATTTGACTTTTTGGAATATAGCCAAAGAAAGTGAAAACAGATCTCAGATAGCTACTGCATACAAGTGTTTTTAGCAACATTATTAACAGTTGCCAAAGGGTGGAAATAACCCCAATACACATCAACAAATGAAAAGATAAACAAAATGTGTTACATTGACACAGTAGAATAAGAAGGAATGAAGTTATAAGATATGCTCCAATGTGGAAGAACCTTAAAAACATTATGCGCAGTGAAATAAGCAAGGCACATAAGCATAAATATTGTTTTGATGTCTCCAATAACAGATGACTAGAAATAGCAAATTCACAGGGAAGGAAGGCAGATTAGAGGTCACCAAGAGAAAGGGAAATGAGGAAGGGGAGTGAAAGATAAAGAAAGAAAGGGGCGGGGAGAAAGGAAGGCAGGAAGGAAGGAAAGAAGGAAATTGAGGGCCCAATTGAGGCCAGAGGCATGGCTGTGTCATTCTGGGGCTTTTCTACTGGGTGGTCTCCTGGCTGACTCCATTCTGGTCAGGGGAATAGGGTCAGTGCCATGTGAAAGGAACCGGGAGCCCTGTGGGGGCTCCACCGACCCCAGCCATCTCCATACTGCTTTATTCTTTCAGGCCTGTGGCTGCCTCCCAGCCCTTCACCCTTATTCACTGCATCTTTTAATGTGCTTATTGCGATTTGTATATCTTCTTTGGAGAAATGTCTATTCAAATCCTTGGCCCATTTCTAAAAAAATATTTTTACTGAGAAATCTTCACACACATACAGTCCATACATGGGATACAATCAGTGGTTCACAATATTATCACATAGCTGTGTTTTCATTACTATGATCATTTCTAGAACATTTGCATCACTCCAGAAAAAGAAATAAAAAGAAAAACTCATACAACCCCTACCCACTAACCCACCCTCCCATTGACCAACAGTATTTCAATCTACCCAATCTTCTACCCTTTACCCACCCACCCCCATTATTTATTTATTTTTATCTTTAGGTTTTACTCCTCTGTCCATACCTGGATAAAAGGAGCATGAGGCTGTGTCAAACATTAGGGACAAACAAATCAACAGGCCAAACCTTTGATCATGAGGCTTGCTTTTATGAAGCTTATGTACGTAGCAGAGAAACATAGCCTACCTATAGCTGTGCCTTAGAGTCACCTCTGGAGGACCTCTTTTGATGCTCAGATGTGACCTCTTTCTCTCTAAGCCCAACACTGAAAGTGAAATCACTGTCCTCCCCACTACATGAAAGTTTCCCTGGTGCCGTGGGAGATGACTCCCAGGGATAAGACTGGCCCTGGCACTGTGGGATCAACAATTGCCACTCTGACCAAAAGGGGGAAAATAAATGTAAAAAATAAGGGATCAGTGGCTAAGACAGTTCAAACAGAGTCAAGAGGCTGCCCTGAAAGTTGCTCTTACTCAAGTTTCAGTTACACATTGCTGCTAACTGAATGTCTAATAGACATTGCCATCATAACTTGCCAACCCCCAACC
The DNA here is from genome assembly GCA_004026745.1 of Myrmecophaga tridactyla. Lineage (NCBI taxonomy): Eukaryota > Metazoa > Chordata > Mammalia > Pilosa > Myrmecophagidae > Myrmecophaga > Myrmecophaga tridactyla. The sequence goes on along the minus strand of PVIY010049135.1, from coordinate 9,265 downwards.
AAAACCATTCCCGCCACTCCTAAAGAACACCTAGGGCATTATATAAGATTCTACAAAGGTTCCATACACTAGGGTCACTTTCCAGAAAGCTACAACTTCCAAATGGGTCCCTGGACCAGGTAAGTCCTGAAATGCAGAGGGGCCAGCCTCTCCAGAACATCAGTGAGTTCCATCCCCCTATCCCATATTATCGATAGCCACTGCCAACATGGAAAAGTTAGAATGAGCATACCCCTAAAGAGTATCAAAAAAGCAAAGAAAAATCAATGATGGTGGAGTTATACAGAGAAGGTGGGGTTTAACAAATGCATATGATTTCCGAATCATTATATTGATATTTCTTTTAATACCCAGTATCTTAGAGCAGTTAGAAGTAAAAACCTAAAATGGTGGAATTGTAACCCATACCAAACTCTGAAATCTGTTCTACAGCTAATTGTTGTGATGTGCTTTGAAATTTACTGCTGTTTTGTATGTATGTTATTTTTCACAAAAAAAGAAAAAAAAAGGTTAAAAAAAAGCATCAGACACAAGGTTTTCAAAATCACACAATAACACTGTGAAAGCTATACAGCTATAAAATCATCTCCAAGAATCAAGGCTACTAGAACACAGCTCAAGAGTTTCAGGTACTTTCCTTCAGCCACTCTAATACACCATGAATTGAAAAGGGGTATCTATATAATGCATAAGAATAATCTCCAGGATAACCTCTTGATTCTGCTTGAAACCTTTCAGCCACTGAAACTATTTCGTCTCATTCCTCTCTTCCCCAATTTGGTCAGGAAGCCTTCCTCTATCCCATTATGTCAGGGCCAGGCTCATCGCCGGGAGTGATGTCCCACATTATCGTGGAGATATACACCCCTGGGAGTAATGTCCCACGTAGAGGGGTGGGCAGTGAGTTCACCTACCGAGCTGGCCCAGAGAGAAAGTCCATGTGAACAATAAAAGAGGCTCTCTTGAGGTGACTCTTAGGCATAATCATAAGTAGGCTTAGCTTCTCCTCTGCAGGAATAAGTTTCATAGCAGCAAACCCCAAGATCGAAGGCTCAGCCTATTGAATTTGTTGTCCCTTCTGCTTGCAAGAACATCAGGAATTCCCCAGATTGAGAAGTTAAATATTTCCTCCTTTCTCCCCCGTCCCCCAAGAGGACCTCGCATATACTTCCCTATTCTCTGGCCAAATTACTCTCAAATATATGGGGGCATCACACTAACCTGTATAAACCAACAGAACCCCATACCCTATTCAAGATTTCATGTAATTATGGTGTTCAAATAAACTGATCATACAAGTTAAATTAGATAATGCACTACCCAAAATATAAATTTTGCAGCACATAAAGATCCCTTCCTTTGATCTCAAACAGAAGTTGAAGTTTTAAAATATGGACCATGTCATTCTTTGCCCTCTATTCTTATTTACTTTAGTCCTATCCAAATCAGCTTCATTCATATCTCTAGTTGAAATCTGATCACTTTTTCAACCTTTTTAACAGTTATTGTGTGGGGCAGTGCTGACTTAGTTTCAGAGCTCTAACTCAGAATCTCAGGTGCCACATAACTTGTATATACCTGAAAGTTTCAGGTACACACAAACAGCTCAGTATCTCAGGATTTGGAGATAACAGTTACACCTCCTGAATACATGTGACTGCTGTAAAATTTACAATCCAGGACCCTTTACAATAGGCTTCAACCTGATAACCCATGCTCTCAACTTCAGTTCTCTGAGTTTGTATATTATAGTTAGTCCATATGAGCAAGGCATGATAATATTTGTCTTTTTGTTTCTGCCATTTCATTCAACATACTGTCCTTAAGATTCATTCACCTAGCTGCCTGCCTCACGACTTCATTCCTTCTCTCTGCCACTCAGTAGTCCAATGTGTGTATACACCACAGTTCCCTCTTCCTTCCCTCAGTCTTTGTACCCTTAGGCCACCTCCATCCATTGCGCTTCCATTTTTGAATGGCATTGTCTGTCTTTTTGCTGTTGAATTGTAGGGCTTTTAAAAATATATATTCTGGTTGTTAAAACTGTATCAGGGCAGCCTTTTCTCTCTTGAAACACTGTCAGAGCAGCTGTTTCTCCCTGAAATAGAGCCTTTGCCTGAATTCCTTTGCTCCCGCCTTGTTCCTGGTGGGTTTGCTCAGTTTGGCTTTCATCTAGTGCTGAAACTCGGGATTCAGAGCCAGGCGAACCCCCACCCCCGGCCTCGCAACCCGGGAAGCAGTGGGCAGGGGCAGCGCCCCGGAGCTTACTCCCAGATCCTGGCCAGAGGGTCCTGGGTGCGGTCCCCCTCTGGCAGTCCGCGAGGCAAGGGACTGGTCGACCCACTCCGCCTTGCAACCGGGGAAGCAGCAGACAGCTCGTCCTGGGCTTACTTCCCAGTCCTGGCGGTCCGGTCGGGAGCAAGGTCCCAAAGTACCCCTCCCGACCCACCCTGCAAACTCCACATCCGACGATGGCCAGGCCGCCTATAAAGGAACCTGGAACTTCCCCCCAGCTCGCCAAACTGCCAGAACCAAAATCACGAATCCGACCCACCTAGCCTTGTTGTCATCCAGTCCGTATTGGGCTCACTGGAATCTCGTCTGTTCTCGAAAGCCCGGGGACTGGGCTCCGCAATTCCTCCGGACGAGGGGGCGCCTGGTGTCCAGATTGAATTCGGGGCGCCAGCTTCTCTCTAAGACCACTCGGATCTATCCGGTTCCTTTCGAGCTTGGGGATGCCCAGCTCTAGAGGAGACCTTTGCCTAGTTCCTTTTAAGTTGGGACACGCCCAACTCTAAGGAAAACTTTTTCTTCCCTTACGTTGGCGACGCGGGGGGAGGGCATTCTCTTCCCTCGATGGCGACACCCCTAGGGTGTTAATTTAAACAATACAAAACCTTAGCCTAACTGAGACCAAATTCGACCTAAGCGTCTCATCTTCTATTGCAATACTGCCAGGCCACAATATAAACTAGACAATAATTCACAGTGGCCAGACAACAGAACCTTTGATTACAAAATATTGAGAGATTTTGACAATTTTACTCATCGGACTGGAAAATGGGGTAAAGTTCCACATGTTCAGGCCTTCTTTTCCCTTCACTCTCGTCTCTCTCTGCACTTCCTGCTCAACTGACCACATCCTTGTAGCCCACACGACCCCCCACAGCTCCTCCCTGCTGGTGCCAACACCCATCCCACGCCGCTGTGGTGAGTTAAGGATTCTTCTGCCAGAGGATCCTGCTCTTTCTCTCTCTCTCTCCTTCCTCTGTTATTCAAGTTCCTCACCATTCCTGGGTGGGACACCGTGTCCTCATGGGAAAATAATACTCTTGGGTCCGGAGACATTCAGTTCCAAGCACGGTCCACCTTAAAATTCCTTAGTCTCACCCATGCCACCTAAAATGAGGAACTCAATTTAGCCCCCCCTCCAAAAAAAACCCACACCTTTAAGGTGTCTCCTCCATAACCTTGAAACTCTGTACCCAGAGGGAGGCATCAGACCCGAAAAGCTCATTTGCTGTTTGACCTCTGTGTGGGGTGATACAAATTGGATAATGAAAGTCAATAGCCAGAATATGGCACTTTCAATGTTCAAGGTCTCCGAGACGTGGAGGACGTCACCCAGCGCAGCGGCAAGGGGGCTGAGATTCCTTATGTTCAAGCTTTCTTCTACCTTCGTGAGGGTCCCTCTCTTTGCCATTCCCGTTCCTCTTACCACATTCTTCTCTTACATCAAAAACCCTCTCAAAAACCTTCATCTTCCTCTCTCCCCTCCCCAAATCCCCTGAAAAGTTTGACTTTGATCTTGCGGATGGCGCACCTGCTCCCTACATGCCTCCACCATTGTCTTTGGACTCTCCCTGCACCCCCACTTCCTTCTCCCACCTTCCTCCCCTCCTCATACCCACTCCTGAGGACCATGTCCTCCCCTTCCATGGTCCTGCCCCTTCTCTATCTATCGAAACAAAGGCAGATCCTAATCCCCCACTTCTTAACTCTGCAGGGAAGCTGGCCCCCACTTACTCCTGAGGGAAGTAGCAGGAGCTGAAGGAATAGTTCAAGTACATGTTCCTTCTTCACGCTGCTATTTAAGTCAAATAGAAAACTGACTGGGGTCATTCTCTGAAAACCCTGCCACATACCTTAAAGAATTCCAACACCTCACCCACTCCTGTGGCCCCACCTATCAGGCCAACCACTGCTGTACCCGGGAACTACCACCCTGATGCCCCTGACCTTACCCATATGGCCCACTTTTTAACCTGCCTAGTGGGAGGCATAAAAAAGGCTACCCTTAAGGCAGTTAATTATGGTAAACTTAAATAAATTTCACAAAAACCTGATGAAAACCTGCTGCATTCATGAACAGATTGGTGGAGTCTTTCTTCAAATACACTAACTTAAACCCTGAATCAGACTCTAGCCGACTATACCCACACACTTCATCACACAATCTTATCCCAGTATCAGGAAAGTGTTGCAAAACTGCAACACTGCAGGATGGCCTTCAAACCCTTCACAAAGACGTAATTAAAACAGCCTTTAATAGCTTTATCTGTAGAGAGATGGAAGCCAAATTAGAAAAACATAAGCAAGAGCAGTCCAAAGCCTCCCTCCTAGCTGCTGCCCTCAGAAACTGAGCCTTTCTTCTGCTATCCTAGGCCCCCACCAGGACTGTGCCTGGCGTGTTGCTGTAGGGGTCACAGGAAGTCGAGTCGTCCTGAAAACCCTGCTTCCAGGAAAGTTCCTCTAGCACAGCTTACGGACCAGAGCTGGATCTTCTTCTCTAGACCTCCTCGGATTGACGACAGACACTGATGGGTCCTTGGTTCAAAATGGCCCCACGTCGCCATCAGTAAGTCTGAACCAAGGGTCATTATCAAGGTTGGAGGTAAGCTCATCTCCTTTTAAATTGATATGGGAACCACATATTCAGTTCTCCTTCAATATTCGGGACCTTCATCCACTTCCTCAGTCTCTATTGTGGGGGTTGACGCATCCTCTCTTCCCCTCTAATTACTGAACCAATCCTATGCTCAACAGAAGATCTCACATTCTCCCAACAATTTCCTCTAATCCCTACCTGTCCCTCCCCACTCCTAGGCCATGACATTTTATCCAAAATTCACTCTTCCATTTCCTCACTGAAATCATCTCTCTACTTCCTCACCTGCCAGAGCCCTTAAAACAACAATCCCTAAGATTCCTGCTAGACAAATTCCTTCAAGGCGCCTTCCAGGACTTCCAGTGGGCAGCAAATCCAGTCCTTATTTTACCCCTCTGCCACTGCCTAAACTGTGACACTAACCTCCCTGGTACTTCTGCAAACTCTTCCTCTTTCTATATTGTTCTTCCTCACAATAAATTCCCCCCAAATTCCTTACCATCCTCTTACAGGAACCATCCAAACAGTAACAACTGCAGTCAATCAGTCCAATTGCTGGATATGCCCTGAATCCACCCACAATGACACCCTATCCCTGCTTGCCTTCCCTTTAAGCCCTGAAACTCTCTTACGAGTCTGTTCACAATATACCGGCTTCGGTGGCTGATGGATTACGAAACTCCCCTCATATGTACTAGAAAGCGAAGATATATCTGTTTTTCATCAAACCATAAACAGAATAGATAGACAATTCGGACTCTATCAGCATAATGACAGTCTTAATAGACATGCCCTTCCTATGCTTTGAACACCTCTCTTCACAACCCTATGCAGCTGAATTAGGGCATATACCATCTACATCCTGCAATCATACTTTATTCTTTAATACGACCATCTTACAGTGGCATTCAAATCAATATATACCAAGAAAGCATCTCAACTCAATCCTTATATGGAACGATTCAGGCATTAACAGAACTTTCTCTATGCACATAATGAGTAAAAATTATAGTGCAGACACCCTATACTTTAACAGCTCTAATAAATGAACTGGACTGTTTAGTCTGGGAACCCATTGGGACAAATATGTAACTTAATCAAATCAAAGCCAAAAAAAAAAAGACCCAAAAAACATTTTCACTTTTCTTTTTCGTAATCTCCTCTGTCAAACAAAGCTAACCTTTAACATCTCTGACCCTCATTGCTCTCCTCTACGTGTAAATGTAGTGTATGGCAGAACCCAAGCATTCAACTTTTTTACCTACCTGAATTTTTGTTTTATCCCCTCTGGACCTTCAACAGCCCTGATGCTCGCACGTACTGTTCTTATGTGCATACTTACTACTTCCTCGGGTAGGGATAGGAACCTGTGCTATAGTGTCCGTCATTCCTAATACCATTGTCTTAAAACCCCAAGAAATGGCCTTTTCTGGACAAATACCTAATCTGGGTTCCTTTCTTGAAACCTCACTCTAACCTCAAAAATCGGGAAAAAAGGCATTTCTTAGAAGATCGAAATTTGGATTTCATGTTCGTGACAATCCTATTCTAGGAAAACCTGGCATAGGACATACCATCTTTCATAGCCTGTTTTGGTTTGCAGGAATTTGATTATTAGAATGGTCAATTTTAAATATCTCCCTCACATTACAACTATCCTGGAATGCAACTGTATGGGCTGTTGATAAACAACAACAGGAAATAAATAGCTTAGCTTCCATTGTTGGACAAAACAGAAGAGCATTAGGTGTTCTCACCACTGTCACAGGAGGCAACCTGTACAATTATGAATGAAACCTGTTGTTTTTATGTTAACAAAACTGGACAAGGAGAAGAAAATCTTAAAATCTTAAAAGAAAACAGAAATCATTCAAAAGGTCCTAGGATGCTAATTATGGGGCCCAGTCATGGTTATCTTCATTTTTCTCCTATTTCACTTCACCACTAAAATCATTCTTTGTAGTCCTTATAACACCATTACTGTTGTTATTTTTGGTTCTTCTCTGTGACCCTTGTCTCTTAAGCTCCTCTCCCAGTTCATACCCTGAGTCATCTGATCAATAACTCAGGAATATGTGAATGATGTCTCCCAATATGAGAAGGAGCAGAAACATCTTTTTCTCCTGTCCCTTGGCACCTCCAGTCATTCTCCCTGGCCCCCACAAATTTTTCCCCTTAGGACGACTATACCCCATTTCAGCCAGAGGCAGTTACAGAAAATGGACTGTCACCTCATTTCCCCTATTACCAAAAAGACTGGAATGTTAGGCCTGGAGGACAGGACCCCTTCCCCCATGATGTGACTTGCCCCCGGCAAATATTTCAGAAAGCCTCTCCCATCCCAATCCACACCAGCCCAAATCTCCTTCACCCTCCAGCAGTTGTCCTCTTGCAATAAACTCCTCTTACACAAATTCCACCCTCCAGCAATGCATTCTTGCATTAACTCCCCTTACCCAACCTCCGCAGTCCAACAGTAAAACCCTGCATAACTAAGGCAGCATTTACATTTTATACTTCACCATTGGAAGGCTGCAACTCCCAGAACGCACCAATGAGAACCCACCTAACCCCTACCCCCAGTCATAAAACCCCTATCCTCCACCGCTTCAGCACAACCATTTCTCTCTTGAGAAATTTCAGCTGTTTCCCCCTGAAATAAAGCCTTTGCCTGAAAAACAAAAACTTTATCAGATATATGTACAGTTTCCAAATATTTTCTGCCATTCTGTAGGCTGTTTTTTATTTCTTGATAATGCACTTTGATGCACAAAAGACAAGGATGCCCACTGTCTCCACCATTCAAAATTGTATTGGAAGTTCTAGTCTCTAGAGCAATTAGACAAGATAAAGAAATAGAAGCCATACAAATTGGAAAGGAAGAAGTAAAACAATCTGTATTCACAGATGACATGATCCTATATAGAGAGCATCCTAAAGAATACTAAGAAAGTTACTAGAATTAATAAGTGAATTCAGCAAATTTGCAGGAAATGAGATAAATATGCGGAAGTCAGTTGTGTTTCTATACACCAGTAAAAACAATATGAAAAGTTTGCTTTTTAGTTTTGGCTTGTGTCCTCAGCCTGCCTTCCTGAGAGCAGATGGCATAGCTGTGACTCTCTGCTTCCACCCTGTCCCAAAGATCATGCTCCCTGAGCACAGTCCTCCAGCATTGGCCACTGAGAACAGCAAGAATGAAGTTTTCATTCATAGTAAATTCTTTTTTTTTTTTAACTTTTAAAATTGCATTATACAACATATATACAAAGCAAAGGAAGAAAAAAGCAATAATTTTCAAAGCATACTTCAACAAGTAGTTACAGAACAGATTCCAGAGTTTGTCATGCACTCCCATTCCATCATCTCAGATTTTTCCTCCTAGATGCTCCAAAACACTGGAGACCAGAAAGAATATATATATATTTAGAACAGAAAGAATATATATTATCATCAGAATCAGTTTTGTTTTTTTCTGTTGGGCAGGCAGGCAGGCTAGAAACTCAGACAGGAATTGATGCTGCAGTCTTGAGGAATGATTTCTCCTTCTCCAGGAAACCTCAGTGTCTGCTCTTATGGCCTCCAGCTGATTGGATGAGTTCCACCCACATTATCAAGTATAATCTCCTTTACTTAAAGTCAGCTGATTGTAGATGTTAACCACATCGACAGAATACTTTCTCAACCACGTGTAGATTAGTATTTGATTGAATAGTTGGGTGCTCCAGCCTAAGCCAAGCTGACATGTAAAATTAACATAAATTGAGCTCTCTAGAGGAAAATGTTCAAATGGTGGTAGAACCCTGGAGAGGAGAAGCAGAACATGGATAAGAGAATCCAAGAGTAGAATCAAGGAGATGGCCCAATCCGACCATTCTAGTGATTAAGAAAATAGCCAAAAGGAGGAAAGTGGCAGACAAGTCACTTGTCAGAAGAGCTAAGTCGAGCAGCCTAGAGTCAGGGCATCAAAGGGAGGGATGGGAACTAAAGTAGATTAGACAACAAGCAGGGGCTGGTGCTACCCTTTGAGGTGGCTCCTGGCATGTCTAAGGGAAGGGACATGTGGTGGATGAAGGAAGCTTTATAGGGCTAGATGGGGCAAGGTCTGTCTGTTGTCTCTGATCCCACATCTCCAGCTGTGGTCCCCCTATATAGTAGCATGAGTGTTGGAGGGGTGCATGTGGATGGCTTTTGGCTTTTGCCAAAACTTCAGCGGACAAGGCATACTGCTGGGCTGCTCTGCATGTGGCATCTTGAGCACAGTCCTATGGTCTTCACCCCTCCTCTGAGTCAACCACCCACATGGCCAATGTGTTCCATATTACCCACAGGTCATCCTTAAAGGTGCTGAGGTCAGAGGCCAACCTTTGAAATCCT
>PVIY010049134.1:0-16896 GCA_004026745.1 Myrmecophaga tridactyla | reverse complement strand
TCTGGAAGGAGTTAAACCAAGCTGAAAACAGGAGGCCTCGGTGATGGTGGTGGTATGTCGCAAATAACTCATTTTTTTTCAATGGACATATTTAGAATCAGAATGTATTTGCGTATCACTTGCATAATTACAACGAAAAGAATCTCTGCTAAAAGAGGAGGATGAACTGAAAAGGGGGGTGGTGAAGCTGGGATAAGCCAAACTGGTTGCAGGACCCACAGCCTGTTTGGAGGAATCAGAGACCATTAGCGGGTACCACTAATGTTTGTTAGCTTCCTGACAAGGTCTTTGTTAGAACAATTTCATTGGTGGCTCTGCTTTGCCCCTTCATCCAGGGCTTGCCCTGAGCCAGGGTGGTGCCAGGCTGGGAGTTCGGTCCTCTCCTCATCTCTGACATATGGGATGAAGAGGTTCTCTCCACCCAGCAAGCCAAACTGGCATTCGCTTTTGATCTTGTGGCCCTGAGTTCCCGGGGTTGGTGTTTGGAGGATGGAATGGAGCTGACAGCCACCCCGTGCCCACGCTGCTTCCCCGTGGGCCCCTCTCACTGTACGGCAGGGGCGGCAGGATCTGCGGTGAGAAGCTCCAGAAGTGACCTGAAATATCTGCATGCGGTGAGAAGCATACCTGAGCCCCTGCTCCTCACGTCCCGCCAGCCCTGCGCCCCCCATCTCCTGAGCCCACCACTCTTCAAGGCGGACACCCTTTATCCCAGCACCTCCCGGATCATGGAATTGAGCAGCATAGAACCACGGCGCGCTGGAGCAGGAACAGACTTGGCGAATCATCAGGGTGCGGGGTGGGACGGGGAGGTGGCACCAGCTGAGAGAAGTCACAGAACCAGCAGGCCACTCGCAGCTGTCCCCCTGCAGCGCTCTCCATGCTGCCCGAGGTGGGCCCCATGCCCAGCCCCTCCACACTCTGCCTCCCCTCTAGCGCTTCCGAGTCCACAGTGCCCGCAGGACACTTTGGCCAGCACTCAGTGTTTCCTCACGCTGCCGTTTACCCTTTGCCTGCCTACATTGCCATGCTGACCCACGTGTCCCTTCCGTTCGTCAGTTTCATGTCTTGTGCCTCTGAATAGGCCATCAGCTCTGCAGGCGAAGACTGTGTCTATGTCTCCAGCTGGATAGAGAGTGGGCGCCTAGCTCGGGTGTCCGTGGGCTGAGAAACCCAGAGACCCTATGGGGGTGGGGCAGGGAGGGCCACAGCTGGACTCCGGAATGGGTAGGGGGCAGAGAGGGGAGGAAGGGGGCAGCGCGAGGCCAGGAGAGGTTAGAGCAGAGCCAGCGGGGAGCGGCGGGCTGAGTGGGCGGCTGGAGGGTGCTGCCGGCTAGGGTGTTGGTGGGGACAGCAGGGGAAGCCTGTGGATGATGGCACAAGGGGCACTGCTGGTTCCTGAGCAGGTACACAGGTACCCGTGCCTATGTGAGGGAGAAGCTAGTACAGCAGAATTAATTGCACGGAGATGGCAGTAATTTACAAAGCCCCTGTGTGCGGGGATAAAAGGCCCTTGTCATTGTGGAGTAAAGGAAGTACAATTTCCTGCCCAGCTCAGAACAGGGCTGAAGCCCAGGGTGTAATCATAGAGGAAGGGAAGGCTCCCAGGATGCTCCCTCCTCCCACCCCAGCCAGGCCTTGGCTTCCCACTAATTGAATTACAGAATTAGCTAGAGGACGGTGGCCCTAGAATAGGAAGAACTGGACTTTAATAAAACATCACATCCTTCAGGCCCTGAACTCGCTGGCCTTGAGGAAGTGGGGAAAGCTGGGGGAATGAGAGTGGGGTGGTGGAGGGAAGGGAGCAGGATGGACCAGCCAGGCCTCTGGGCAGAGGATGGGGTTCTCCGTTAAGTGTAGTCTTCTTAGGGGGCCCAGGAAAGTCCTTCAGCCTCAAATCTGCACTGGTCACCCTGCCCTGGGCCCTGAAATCCCACCAGCAGTACAGCCTTCCTCAGTGGCTCTCCCCTCCAGGCTGCATGTGAGACTCACCTAGAGAATTTAAAAAACAGCTGTGGACTCTGCTGCAGAGAAACTAAATCAGAATCTCTGGGGGCGGATAGAGAAAGGGAGGGAGAGAGGGGAGGAAGGAGAAGGGAAAGTCTGCCAGCTTCCCTGGAAAGAGGGTTACTCGTGTTTGGAAGCCACGCCTATGACCCCACTGAACTCCCATCCACCTTTGTCGGGCAAGCATGACCTTCCTGGTGCCTTCCGGGGCAGGTGCTCCCTTCCCCTGTGTGGGGGAGACAGAGCTGTAGAGTTCTTCAGCTGCACAGGCTCCCAGCCTCTGCCCCCGCTCATGTCTCCACATCCTGCCACCCACCTCTTCAGTCCACTCCTCAGGGAAGCCCTGAGCACTTACCTCGGCCACAGCTGTCTCACCTTCTGTGGATTCTTATGTGGCTTCACCCTTGACCATCTTCTGTGCTGCCCTAAAAGTAAGCCTCATCTCCCCATCTTGACCATGAACACCTTGAATTCGGGCCCTTGGGGCTCAGTAGGGCATGGTGACAGGCAGGAGAAAGACAGCGTGGACTGTGCCACCAACTCCTCTGATTTTCTCTCCATGAAGAGAGAACCCAGTCATTGGCTGACCTTTCCTGCCATCTCCCAGGACTTTTCCTGGCCCGTTCCAGCCCTCTGTCTTTTCCACTGGGACCTTACTCCCTCATTCTTCTCTCCTCCCCATGAGTACTCCCCACTGGTGTTCTGACAAATTCCCAGGGTTCTTTCTTCTCCATAGGATGTCCCAACCCCAGAACACAACGTCGACTACCTCCTGCTTCTCTATACCCCTTGGCATAGACCCACACATAAAAGCATCATCCTCCCACTACTGCCTGCCCCCCTGCCTCCCTCCTTTGAAGCCCACACTTCCTTCAGGGGCGGCTACACTTGACCTCCTCCAGGAAGCCTTCCCAGACTATCACCACACACATCTCTTATAGCCCTTAATGATGGACCCTTGCATTTGACAGAACACACTTCTTTGTCTACCTTGCACTTGGGTATGCTTGCCTGTAGTGGAAATATTCTATTATAGGAGTTGCTAACCCCAGGTCCCCTTCTCCCCCTGGTGACAGATGTCATCGAATGCAGTGATTGCTAAACTCCTCTCTGCCTCAGGCTGGGTGACAGAGAGCTGAAAGGTCAGGGAGAAATGGCTGGCCGCCGGGGAAGCGGGGTGTGTGGGGAGGTGGGGCGTGAGGTCTGGGGAAGTCAGAAGCCATCCATCTTCCTTGGAGGAGGTGGCCTGGGGGGTGGGGGGGATGGGGGTGGGCGGGGAAGATGGATGGCTCCACGCGCCTGTGAATCAGGGGCAGCTGGCCTGCTCTCCGGGCGCTGAAACCCCACCTGACTCAGCCCTGCGCTGCTCTTCCTTCGCGCTCGGCACTGCCCTCCGGAGTCTCCTCTCTAAATCAGACAATGCAGGGGAGGACGTAGCCCGGTCAACAGCGTGGGTTGAGCTTTGGCAGTTACTTCCCACAGTCTACAATTGGGTTTAAGTCAGCTGGGCTTGGCGGGACTCTAAATATGTCTTGTCCCCCTCTCAACACTTCCTGCCCACAAAATAGACATGGGCACAGGGCTGATCTTTCTTCTCGGGACGTCTGGGTCTCTCCACACCTAGACTGGGAACTCTCAGTGAAAAAGATCAGTCTCTTCCTCCTTCCAGAGCGTCTCAGCACAGAGCTGGCACAGGGCAGAGGCCCGGTAAGTCTGGACTGAAGGACCTAATCAGCCCTGGACCAGGAGCTGCAGACCCCAGAGGGTTAAGGATCCTTTGCCAAGAGTCTCTCCCCACCAGTACACCTTGCTTCCACCCCAAAGGCTGGAGAATTACATGGCTGCAGTCGGCTGCACTGTGAAAAAGGACAGAAAGTGGACATGACACATTGATGGGCTCTCCTCTTTCTTAGCAAAGAGCTCTTCCATCTCTGGCCAGGGCAGATGCCCCCCTCCCCTGACGCCAAGTGAGGGTGTCAGCCTTTCTAACTCTGAGCCTGCTGTAGGAGTGATGCCTCCCGGCTGACCACATCTGCTGGGTCCTATTCCCACAGCCAAGGGACTGTTCCTGGTCCCTCCTCCTGGCCAGCAGCTCCCCCAGGCCCCCGTTACAGCACCCCCTGCCCCTTCACTCCTTCAGTAGAAAAAAAAGCTCTTTGGCTTTTCCTTGCCAAAGAGCTGTCACGTTCATGATCTCATCATTCTCCCACCTCGGGAGGCAGGGCAAACATTATCAGCGGCTGACAGCTCAGGAGCTTGGGATGGGGAAAGGCTGGGGAACCTGGCTGCAGTGGCAGAGCAGGACCTGGGTCTCCTGGTGGCTCAGTTCCCTTGTCCCTTTCGGCTTTGTGGAGACCCACAGGGCATCCTCGGCAGTGTCTGAGCCCAGTGCTTGTGCAGGCCCTCTGCAGGGACACCCTGGGACCCTTGGATGGGAACCGTCTCCCTCCACAGCCCCACCTGTGGCCTTTGCTTGGGAGCAGGGACTGTGGGGTGACCGTGTCCTCTCCCCTCAGGGCCCAAGTGGAATGGGCCTGGCCTCCCTCCACCACAGGTGCCCTCTTGGATGCCCATCTGATTAAGGCCGTGGGCCCCTCTGCAGAGGGCTCAAGCTGAGCACCCAGATGAGGTTTTAAATGTGTTCAGGCATGTGCTACTTACACAAATGCCAGGATGAATTCTTTGATAGAACTGAGAAACTGAACTGTGTCCCTTTCTAATTAGCCTGGTCAGGAGTTTAGATCTTCCTGTTTGAATTTTCTTAGCATAGGGCACACTTGCTGCTGAAAAGCCCTGCAGGACTCAGGGGGAATGGCCATGGGTGCGCTGAGCTCGGTGTTGGATGGGCATGAGCCAAGCTGATCCCTGAACCACGTGAGATGGGTGATGGGCAGGGGGACGGCCACTCCCACTCCCCCCCCATGCCAGACAGCTTCTGAGCCTTTGCCCTGCTCATCCTCACCCCTGCTGAGGGTTTCCTGCATCTCTTCCCCACTCTCTGGTATAACTCTTGAGCCTCTTTGTTCACACTGCTCAGTCCCCCGGCCTGATATACTGAACTCCTCCAGCAAGTGTGAAACACGGTGCAGCCTGTGAGCCTCCACTGTCAGGCATCATTTACTGTCGGGGTGAGTCTGTACCTGCAGAGGGAGCTCAGTAAATACTTGTTGAGTTGTGGAGAACTTCCCTTGCTGGAGCTTTGCAGGGTGGTTGCACTGGCTAAATTGAGGCAGGGATCTTTTTTTCCCAGCAGGAGTCCCTTCCACATACTAGGGGAAGCTTGGGATGGAATCAGGCTTTGGGCTGCTCCTGAAGCTCTCCACTAGCCTGAAACTCTCCTAGCAGATCCAGGGAGCTCTGGAGGGCCCTGCTGGCTGGAGCTCCAAACCCAATCTCTCTGCTCATGACCAACCACTCTACCCCCCCACCAGCTTGACCAATGCAGCTGGACCTCTGATTATGCTCTCCCCAACCCACCTGCCACCCCCCAGTCTTCTAGCCAGACCCTCCCACACTTTGAGCCTAGCTCAGATTGCACCGCCTCCAAGAAATCTTCCCCAGCTTCCCAGCCCTGGCTCATTCTCCTTTGAATGAACCTTTCCATATTCAAGGAACACTTGGTTAGACAGTTTTCTGTTGTTCCCATCTGCAGGAATCATAGCTCCCCAACTAGACCACAGCCCCTGGGGCTGTGCTCTTTTCTCTAATCCCCTTCCAAGCCCAGATGGGAGTCTCACAAGAGTGGTTGAGCTGATTAGAATCTGGGGTGGGGTAGAGTGGGGGGAAGGATCCTCTTTGTCCCTTCCTCCCAGGGCTCTTTGATTGCAGTGAGGCTGGGCAGGAGGACCTCAGACCTGCCAGGTGAGGGGAATTAATCTTGCCTTTCTCCTCTGGCTCCTTCCTAACAGGCCCTAATTCACTTAAAGAACAACAACGACAAAAAAAAAAAAATAGAAGCACACCAACCAAGAAATTCCAACCTCAGCATCCAAGACAGCTTATTTCGAAAAGACCAATAGCCAGGAGTCCCACATTACAGGATCAATGTTTGGAAAATGTGATTTTCTTTTTAAAAGCAGAGAAACAATCTCACACAGTCCTGGCAGGCCATGCTCCAGTGTGTCTTTCCCTCATGGTCTTAGCCATTTTAGCCATTTAAGCCACTCTTCTGGCTGGGCTTTGGGCTTCACCCAATATCAATACGATAGGTTCAATCACAGGCATTTAACAATATTTAACCTGAAGGCTGCTTCAAAGGAGTCAGCAAATGTGGACGGAAGGCTGGACCCTGGAGTTAATTCCTCAAGCCCGCTGAGCCTGACCGGGGCCTGGTTCAAGTTTTCCAGAATGGTAGGGCTTCTGGTTTTTGCATTAAAGTCAGCTGGCCCTGCTCCTGGAAAGTCATTCTACTTTTGTTGCTAACTCACAGGGAGCTCCTAAAACTGTGTGAGACACAGGTGGCAAATGGAGGATTGGAGCAGTGGGGGCGGGGTGGGACAGACAGGGCCTAGCATTCAGCTCTGTTTACTTCCTCCCAGAAATCTATGCACATGCCCACAGAGCCCACGGAGAAAGACTGAGACCACTAATCGGTTGACAGGTACACAAGACCTAAGAATGGATGTGACTGGGATTGCATATGTTGTCATCTGTGGATGGAGCACAAAGATGTCTCATTCATTCCATCACCAGTTATTGATAGCCCACACCCTTTGCCATATTGGTAAAAGACGCACTTCCTGCTTTAAATGAGACCCTCGGTAAACACACTTTTAAAGCATGCTTTTAAAAGTAAGATGAGTATGCTATAAGCACATCTACCAAGCTGAGCTTTGTGCATAGCCTGTTGGCACCAATGACAACAGCAAGCACACAGGGATTTTCAGTTATATGTTGGGCATTGTTCTAAGTGGTTTTTAATTCCACAATCCTGTAACACAGTACTGTCATCATCCCTGTTTTACAGGCGAGGAAACCAATGCACTCAAAGATTAAAGATTTGCCAAAGATCAGGTGCCTGGTTTTGTGGTGCAGTTGGAATGTGAGGCTGGCTGCCTGCAGAGCTCACGCCCTTAACCCTGGGCTTTGTGGACGTGCAGAGGAGGCTGCTCGGTTCTCCCTGGGGGACACTGTGTGGGGCTTCCTGAGTGAGGCCCAAACCCAGGGTGGCCGCAAAGGAAGGAGGTGTGAGGAAAAGGGTTCTACATGTAAAAAGGCAAAGGCGTGAGGGCAGCAGGGTGAGCTCGGGGCATTAGAGTGGGAGTCACTAAGAGTCGAAGAGAGGAGGGCTGTTAAGCCATCATTTCCATCAGCACTGTCCCCTCCAGACCTCCTTCAGATACCGTCTTCAACATCTTTCTCTGGTTTTCTTGCTGGTCTTTTCTTTCTCTTTTTCCCTTCTCTTCCCTTCCCATCCTGACCCATCCAATCTTCCCCCTCCCCTGCCCTGCCCTCCCTTCCCCTCCTCCCTTTTGTCTTTCCTTCTTTCCATCCTTCCTTCCTTCCTGTCTCTCTTTTTTATGACTGGAACCTCATGATCTCTCTTCTACACTTACTTAATTCCCATCCCAATTGCTCCAGCTATGCCGTTTTTTTCCCTTCCTGGACATGGGTAACATCTGACCCTGGGTTTCTGCCACCAGCAACCTGGCAACCCTGGGAGACCCATTTAACCCCCGTGGCCTGACAGCTGCCACCCGCAGGGCGTCTGGAGCCATGGAGAACAGCAGCGGCCTGGGTGGAAGGTGGCTCCAGATCTGACCATAGTCTCTGCCGCATTCTGGGAGCCCCAGGGCTGGCTGTTCACCAGCTTATGTAATTCTTCCTGGGCCTCAGCTTCCTTGTCTGTGAAGTGGGCATGATGTTACCTGCTGGGGTCATGGGCATTGCACAGAGTGCCTGCCATATGCTGAATTGGGGAGGGAAAAACTGCTATTTTGTCAGTAGTAGTTGTGACGTGATGCTTCAGATTCCTTACGGTGTGAAAAATGACTTTGGCCTTTATTTTGTCAGATTTGTCTGCTTCCCTTGTGTGGATCTGCACACTTTACTGACTATAATCCACCCCCTCAACCACGCCCCCAACACACACACACATACATACGTGCCAGCACACACACACACACACACACACACACACACACACACGACAGGGACCCTCCCCATGTCTCCTGCATAGACCCAGACAAGAGGACTCAAAGCGCCTGATGATTTGCATCGAGAGTCTGAGCTGTCAGTGCGTTCTGTTTACCTCCTGTATCTAATATGCTAATGACAGGAGGCGGTAATGAGCTGGCAGGGACCTGGGTGACAAAGACCTAGAATGTGGATTGGGGAGGGCTGGAGAGAGAGGGACGCTGGGGGTATTTCAGAGAAGGCTAGGAGTCAGACTTCTCACCAAGAGCAGTGCTGATCCCGGCCGCATTGTGCTGGGGCAGGCTTGGGCGGGAGGGGTGCCGGGATGGGCAGGCTGGGCGGGAGGGGTGCTGGGCACGCGTGTTAGTGTGAGTGGGAAGGGAATGGACGCAGACTAAGATTCGCCTTCATGTTATTTATCGACTTCTCAAGGAAACTCTGTGAGCTCCGTGGAGGCAGGACCAGAGCCATCTGCCGTGAACCCTCTCATGCCCTGTTTCTGGCCTATTTTTGGCCTGGTGGTTTGACAGAAAGCCCAGAGGGAGGAATGGACACAGGTTTGGTTAGAGGCCCCTTGGCAAGCTCTTGCTGGCAAATAAAGTCTCCAGCAAATCACCAGATAACTCTGGACCTCAGACTCCTTTTCTGTAAAATGGGTTTGGTAATCCCTGGGTTTGTTAGAATTAAGGTCTAACAGGTCCTAATTCACTTAAATAACAAAAAACCCAGAAGCACACAAACCAAGAAATTCCAACTTCAGCATCAAAGGCAAGCTATTTTGGAGGTGCCATCACCCAGAGTCCTGGGTTGAACAAAGAAAGCAAATCTGAGAGGGCCACCCATAGGAAGGGGGAGAGAGCTGACTTCGGATGGTCAGCATGGAAGGACCCAGACGAAATGTGTAGGAAGTCAACTGTGCATCAACAGACAGCGGCGTGTCTCCAAGGCTTTGCACCAAATGGAAGGGAACAGAGATGGAGGAAACATGCAGGGAGGTGGGACAATGTCCAGACAATGTTCCAGGCCTCTGCAGGGGTGGGCAGTGGGCGGCTGGCGGATCTGAAATGCTAACCTGTCCCTGGAGGCACCTGTGCTTCTATCTCTGTCCTCACTGAACTTGAGAGGGTCTGAGGGTTGGGAAAAACGGGGCCTGAGAAGGGGACTTTGGGGGCAGAGGAGTCCAGGGTGGGGGGAGCTGTGCCAGATAGAGCGAGCCTGGGGCCTAACATTATCGCCCCATGCTGGGGCCTGATCCCAGTGACTTCTGTCTTGTAGCATCGGGTTTTAACCTTTCTCTCAGTTTCCCAGCACATTCTTTTAGATCTTCTCTGTCTTGGCTGAGCTGACTGCACCCCATAGCCAGGAAGGCCAGCTGGGGGAGCTAAGGCAGAGAAAGGGAAGGTCTGATGGGTGGGCTGAATAAAGGGTGTGGCTGCTGGCCCCTTCTTGGAATGCCCACTCCTGGACAGCTGGGCCTCTCGCCTGATGCTGAGCACAGATGCCCCCTTCACTGGGGTTAAAGACACCATGACAACATGTGGGGCTGACTTCAGAGGGCCCCCCCCATGATACCAAAAATGTGGGATGACGGTCCAGGATTGGAGTGGGTGCAGGGTGGTGGCGGCAAGGACACAGAGGGGGGCCCTCGGTGCATAGGGCCCCACACTATGGAATTGAGAAAGGACCCTGGGCTGGAAGCTGCGGCTTGGATTGGAGGCCAAGATAAGGCCCTGTTGGCAGGGCCCTGGACTTCTGGGACCTCAGCTTTCTTGTCTGTAAAATCCCTATGTAAGCAGTTGATTAGTTCTGGGGAAAATTCCAGAATATGAAAATGGGAAGGAAGAATCAGAATTTTGGGTTTTTCATCATGATTCTCCTTATTGCTCCTTCAGCCTAAAGACACAGGTGGAACAAAGTGGAAGCCCCCAGACCCTGGCAGGCTCTGAGGTCCCACTGTCGTCAATTCATTCAACAAGTATCCAGGTACACCTGCTTTTGCCCAGGCCTGGGGAGGGAGGAAAGGAAAGGAGAGGAAACAGGCCACCCGCCTCAGTGACACCCAGCCTGAGAGGGGTCCAGGGACAGAGAGAACAAGGAGGAAGACACACAAGGGGGGTATAGTCCAGGAGCAAAACTTCAGACTACAAAGGCCTGGGGTAGCCAGGGACAGGGGTGGAGTAATCAGGAGAGACTTCCTGGAGGCAGTGAGGCTGGGGCTTTGAGGGAGGGAGGTGGGAAGAAGGAGGTCATTCCTGGGGGTTGGTGAGAACTGCTGTGTGGGGACCCACGATGGGGGAGAGAGCATTACAATCAGATGGCATGAGCTGTAGTCACACCCTCCAGTGTCCACTAGCGCAGGAAAGCCTGACCTCCTATTTCCTTCTTTCCTTTCCTCCCGCTCCAAGTGGCTGTTCCGGGGCAAGTAGGGCTGTTCACCATGTGAAGTGGAAGGTGAATTTCGCACCTGTGGCTTCAGCCACGCAGGCTGCCTCTGCCTCCCTCGACCGATCCCCTCTGAACCTCCAGCCACCGGGTATGCTGCCTGTTTGCTGTGGGTCTATATATAGCGATGGAGATGCACACTCTGGAATTGGATTTGATGCAGCTCTCTGGACTTGAGCTAACTTTTAGGGAGTAGTTTTCTTGGGAGCCTGCCAGTCCAATTCCTCCCTCATGAACACTAATTACTGCACAGACCTTCTCCATGAAATCGGCGCTGAAGCCATTTCCATCCAGGCGGCTCTCCAAGATGAAATTTTTCTACTGGGAACCGACAGCCGCAAATAAACCTACCATCTACTTAGCAACAGAGAGCAAGAGCAGGCGGGAGGGAGGGAGGAGGGAGGGAGAGAGAAGAGGGAAGGGCTTGGCTTCTTTTCTTCCTTCTGTTGTTTATTTTTCAGAAAGGGTGTTATCATCTCTCGCCTGGAAGGTGGGACAGGGTGTCTCCTAGGTGGTGCAGCCCAGGAGGGGCTCTATGTTGCTCAAGGGTTGCCAGGGCCCCCACTGCACGACTGGGTGCTAGTGCAGCCCCCCGGGCTTCTGCAGGCTTGAAGCTTCCCCCTCTTCCACTGCAGCCTCCCTCATGTGGGTTTGGCCCATGCCTAACTCACTGGGGCCCCTGACTGAGGGTGGGCTTTCTCCCCACCACTGCTGGCAGAATTCCAGCTGGCTAGCCAGGGCCCAGCTCACCTCCCACCTCTGCCCCTCCCTGACCATCCTGTGCAACACCAATGGCCTCCATTCTGCACCCCAGGGGCCTTGGCCAACCCCTGGCCGGGACTCTGCCCTGCCCCATTGCTATTTAATTGTGGGTGCGAGCATCCGCATTCACAATGGAACGTTCACAATCGGTGAACCCTCGCCTCACCCGCACCAAGACCGTGTGTGTGGCACCCCACACCTGCGAGGTAGACATCGTTTCCTCCGTTTTGCAGAGGAGAAGACTGAGGCTCAGGGTTAGGGAGAATGTTCACTTACCACCTAGGAAGAGGCAGGGTTGGGGTTTAAATACAGGGCATCTGTCCAAGGCCGGATGTGTGCCTTCTCCTTCCTGCCCCACCCACTCGAAGAAATATTCTGGGGCGATGCCTGCATCTCCCCCATCCCTGTGCCCCTGGGGTTGGCCCAGGCCCTGCACATTGCCCCAGCATTAGGAGCACTTGCAGTGAAAGGACACGAGAATCTCCCCAAGAGCTTTAGCAAGGCCCTGGGCAGGCCCAGAGAGCTCTTATGACCTCTGGCCATTTTCCAGGTTCCGGGCACTCCAGCCAGCAAAACCCAAGTGGCCTCCGGAGCCTGCTGGGGGGGGTCACGGTATGCTGTACCAAACTTGACCGGTCTGCAGAGCAGCCACCCCTCCCTGGGCAGAGTGCCCTCCAATCTTGTGCCTGGCTGTGTGCCCAGGGATGGTCCCCCCAGGAGACAGTGACCCCCAGCTCATGAACCATCCCTCTCGGCACCTGTAACAACCCTTTGGCTGAAATCCATATCCCCAAGATGGAAGCACTCCCCCAAATCACTGAATGGAACCGGGGCTCGGGCACCACCTCTCCCCCCAGGCTTGGGGAGCCCTTCACCTCTCTGAGTCTCGGTTTCTTCATCCATCAGTCGGCCTGGTCATAGCTGCCCCATCTGCCTTACCTGGATGGGTATGCGAGGCCCAAAAGAGCTGGCAGAAGGGAGTACTGACGGCTGCTTGAAGGTCAGACTTTCTCCCCCAGGCCCCTGTTCTATTCACCTCTGCCTCACCCCTACCCTGGGCTCTCCCGGCCCCACCTCGTCCCATTTAGGGTGAGAGAATGAGGCTAGGGCTCAGCACTCCTCTCTGCAAGAAGCTACCAGACTCGAGAGAACCCCAGAATAGCCGAGAGGGCAGCTTCCAGAGAGCAGCATCCTGGGGCAAGGAGGGGAGTCCCCACAAGCACCCTCTCTTAAAAGACGCCAGGAATCCAGAAACTGCTTCTATGCCCAGGGACGAGCCACCTTCCTTCCTGGGCACCTGGGGCCTTGCTTATGAGGTGGGGGGTGCAGCTGGACGTGCTCATCTGCGTGGCCCCCTCCATTCAGGGTGCTGTGTGGCAGCGGTGAGGAAGGCGGGCTCGCTCAGCGCCTGGCTGCCCAGCCGGGCTCTTTCGCCCTGTGATTAGCGGCAAGCTTCTTTGCCACTTTCTGTCTCGGTTTCCTCCTCTATAAAATGGGAGACTAACTGTGCTCACCCCACTGGATGGGTAAATGAGAGTCCAGGGCCAGGCACTTAGAACAGAGCCTGGCACCTTGGTCAGAGTCTGTGCTCAGTAAATTGACAATATTGGTCAGTCTCTGGGCGGCGAGTGCTGCTGCCACATGCCAGGGGCATCGCTGAGCGTTTTGCACGTGCTTTCTCATTTAATCCACAGGTTCTATTTTCATTACCCCCTTCTGTGTGTGTGGAAAAAATGGGTAGGACCCTGAGAGGCGAGACCAGGGGGCTGTGTGGAATGACGGGTATCACTGAGCGTCCGTAGAGGAAGTCCCAACCCTGGCCACGGGGCGAGGTCCCTCCCAAAGGCAGGCCCGCGCGACACATGCACTGAGGAGGCTGGGAGGGGGCTGGAAGCCTGGCTCGAGGGTGGAAATGCCCCGAGGAGTCCTAGGGCCCACAGGAGCTCACCTTCTCAGACAGCTGGGGACACCCAAGACTGAGCAGGGGGTGGGGGCGGAGGAGGTGCATGAGGGGTCTCAGGTCAGGAGTTGGGGAGGAGGCCAACAGTTCCAGCAGGAAGGGAGACTCAAATCCATCACTGCCTCAAGTCCGAGTGGCTTCGCTCCGGGGACCTGGAGCTGGCCAGTGCCAGGAAGTAGCCTCCACCCACCTGTCCTTTCCACAACTCCTATATTTTCTAGTTTTGTTTCCCCACTTAGATTCCTATGTTAATTTTTGTAAGAAAGCTCCCCCTTCAACAGACCTAAACGGAAATGGACTCCCATTGCACAAGGGCTGCCCAAGGGACCTGGCCACAGGTGCATCTCTCCTGCCGTGCCGAGACTGTGGTGGGCCCAGGGCCA
Source organism: Myrmecophaga tridactyla (assembly GCA_004026745.1). Classification (NCBI taxonomy): domain Eukaryota; kingdom Metazoa; phylum Chordata; class Mammalia; order Pilosa; family Myrmecophagidae; genus Myrmecophaga; species Myrmecophaga tridactyla. The sequence continues at coordinate 3,207 of PVIY010049134.1, read as the reverse complement.
AGTGGGGACATGGCAGGGACCAAGTCCCTTCCTGCTTAAGGTAAGCCCGTTGCTCAGGGAACATAGAGGTCCCAGGGGCAGGTTGAGGAACAGGGCAGTTAGAGACACCGGCTTTGGTGTAAGACAGACAGACCTGAGTTCCTGTATGAGCTATTCCTGGCTGTGTGATCTTGAGTGAGTTCCTTAACCTCTCTGAGCGCCCCTTTGCAAATTATAAAATGAGATCGATAGTATTATCTGTGCCACAGTCCTGCTGTGAGGCATGGGAAGTTTCCAGTGCTGTGCCGGGCCCCACCTTCATCCCTGTGGTGAGACGCGAAGGTTTCCTCTGGCTTGTCCAGCCTCCCCTGAGCCACACCCGACGGGAGGCCTTGGCCTTGGCTGCATTAGCAGGCGCCCCATCCCGGACCTTGGCAGAGCAATGGGCAGGCCGCGCCATTCACAGCCTCAGCCCTGGTTTGTTTCTCCCCCTCCCCTCTCCGCCCCCAATGCCGCCCCCCTGTTCTTTCTGCATTCTCTGCTCCTTCTCTTAGGCGGGCGGCTGAGCAGAAAAACAAATCAAAGTTGCCTTCACATCTTGGAGCCTGCGATGCTCCCATGAAGCGATCCCCTGCTTCCCATTACCCACCCCAATAACTCTTGTATATGGAGTGTGAAATAATTAGCAGTGGCAAAAATAATTTAGGAAACAAGAAGAAACTAATTGTATAAGCTTGTTTGGGGAAAACACAGCCGACCAAAAAACCCACTGTGTAGGGAGATGTGGACAGCTGGACCAGCTCCCTGTACGTCAAGCCCGTGGATGGACCACCTGGAAGGGCCTCCTGCAATGCCCATTCTTGGACCTGCTCGCTCTGCCCCTGCTCTGCTGAAAGGGGGCTCCCTGCCCATTCCAGCCCGGGCAAGGCTCCCCTGTGGGCCCAGGGGCGGCTTCCCCCAAACACGTCTACATCCCTCATCTTACGCCATCCCACCAAGACGAATGGGTGGGCATCAGGGAACCCGGTATGCCCCTGGAGCCTGGCAGCCTGGGCCCTGCACCCAGGTGACTTGGAACGCTCCCCTTCCCTGGTCCTGCCTGCGTTTGCCACTCAGGTTCCCCAGCCTCAACAGATGCCCACTGCACATCATTAAATGCAACTGGGGGCTTCCTGGGAAAAGGGGGCAAAACATCCTGTTCTTGCATTCTATGACTCTTCTAACTTTGAAAAATTTTTTTCTTCCTTGGGTACTTTTCAGCTGCATAAGCTTCCTCCCTCCTCCATCCCATTGGCTCCTTGCTTTCTGGATGGGGTGGGCCAGGGGCCCCTGTTTCCAGGGACAGACGAAGAAGAATGAAGGACCAGGAGGTTAAGCCATCAGCCAAAGGTCTGGTCACCAGGAGGGTGGCCCAGGGTCTGGTCCAGGACTGCTGACTCCCAGACTCCCCATTCTTTCCGGGGTCCTCTAGCCCGACCTCACCAGGCCCCCTCCACAAGAGTTGCAGGTCTCCTCCACTCCCTTGGACACTTCTCAAGGCTGAGACCCCTGGCTCTCATTCTAATGGGTGATGGGCACGGGGTTGGGGGAAGCCACCTGTACCCTTCAAGGCCTTGGCCAAACCCCCTCTTCATTGGGCCTCCTCCCCTTAGATGCGGTATTATTTGCATTTGTCTGGAAGGAAATCTCACCTCTCTCCCAGTAAATGCCTGCATGCTCTCTTCACTCATCTTCTCTGATCTGGCCCATGAAGATAACCTCCTAATTTGTCCTCTGGCCTCCAGTTTCGCAGGTTCAGTTCATCCCAGGGATTACCCTTAGGTCAGGTTCTTATCATGCCATGTGCTTGCTCTGAAACCTTCTGTGACTCCCTATTTTCTCTAAAAGAAGCACAAACTTCTCACCTTGCCTCCTGGGTGCGATTGGTCCCTGTCCCCTTAGTCAAGTCTCAGAATTCAAGAAATTACTTTAAATTTTGACTCCTCGGACAGCAGACAAACTCCCCGAGGGCAATTCTGAGCTTATCCCTTGTCCCCGCCAACTCCCCATTGTCTCAGATACACTTTGTTTTCATCTGTACTTGCAGTGGCTCCTGCACTTCTCTTAAGCTACAGGCACAGGACTGCCTGATCAACACAGTGGCCTGGAGAGCTCACAGGCACCTCCCATCCTGCCTGTGCAAAGGGGTCCCCATTAGTCTGTTCCACACCTGCCCAGCCTCCAGGGTTTCCTAAGACCCAAGTCAGAAACCTGGAAGTTGAACTTCATTCCTCTTTTACCCATGCCCACCCCCAACCTGCATCACCCAGGCCTGCTGGTTCTGCCTCCACCTACCCATCTCCAAGGTAGATGCCCCACTCCCAGAAGCTGCCACCTTCTCCCCAGTTCTCCCAGGCAGGCCTCATCTGGGCCTCTCGCTCTTCCTCCCATTTCTTTTCCCTGACTTGGCGTGAAACCTGGTGCTGAATTGCTGTGCAGATGTGACAGGCAGGGTTTGATCAGGACCCTTGAAGGCCAGCCTAAGCAGGGGAGGTCGTGGAAACCAGTGAAGATTCCAGGTGGCGAACACCAGGGAGGAAGTGACACGTCGGCACCATCGTCTGGAACTGGCACACGAGATGAGCTAAGGGAGAGCACCTGGAGGCAGGAAGGTGACTCCCAAGGGCCAGACCCCTCTGGGCCCATTTGCTGTACTAATTGCCTGACAGAATTACAGGGCAGGTGTCCAGGGTGGTCTCAGCACACACTCAGCAGCTGAGGTTTTTGTGAGGTGTGTGTGGGGGGGCTTGGGTGAAGTGCTGGGGAGAGGAGAGTAGAGTGGTGCCCCCCACCTCCTGCTGGGCTGATGGGCTGCACTAGATAAGCCAAGGTAGGGCACCCCTGTTCTCCAGGCTGACAAATGCCACAGGTGCAGCCACAGGAGATAGGAGCCAGCTGCTCCATCACATCTGTGTGTGTCCTGTTCAAGTGCATGCTGGGAGCACAAGTGGTCTGGTGGATGGGGGGCTTAGTGCCCACACTGCCAATGGCCCTACCCTGGGGTTCTCTATCTAGTTGCCGAGAACAAAGCTACCCACTGAGGAACAATTACAAACAGGCGTCACAAAGAACCTTGACCTGCGGTCTTCACACTAGAAATTATGCAGAGTCAGAGTCCGATGGCTTCTTGGAGGAAGGGAAGGAGGAGAGCGGAGGGGGAGGTTCAAATGAAATGCCAGGACCTGGGGG
>PVIY010049133.1:0-16896 GCA_004026745.1 Myrmecophaga tridactyla | reverse complement strand
CAGCAGGGTCACATCTGCCACCAATCCATGAAGGCATAACGCCAACCTGCTGCCACAGCTCTATGCATGCGAACAAAGGGCCCCGTGCCTTAGACCAGTGCATTCCAGCATTATGCCCCCCAGACCAGTGCACCCGCAAAGCTACATCCTCCCTGGCTGCTGGGCGCCCATGTTCACAAGCATCAGCATAACATCCCCAACCTGCACCCATACCTGCCGTGAAACAAATCACTGTACTGAGTGCTCCACCCCGTGCCTTGCTCCCTGCTGTACAACCATCCCCCACACACAAGGCCTTAGACTACTGAAAGAAATCAATTCCCAAAGTAAGTCAATCAAAATATTTATATGCCACGAAGATAGCAGATCACTAAGCATATCACAATGCAGACAGATATAGCCCTGCCTAATGACCAGTAAAAACACCAGAGGAGACACAGACGTTGGAACAATTAATCAACGATGTTCATAAAACTCTACTTAATTAAATAAATGGGATAGCAAATGACATAAAGGAGATCAAGAAGACAGCAGAAAAGCACAAAGAGGAATTTGAAAGAATAAACAGAAAAATAGCAGAAATCACTGAGATTAAAGACTCTGTTGCCCAAATAAAAAACATACTAGAGTCACACAACACCAGATTTGAAGTGGCAGAAGAAAGAATAAATGATATAGAGGGCAGGATAATTGACTTCAAAGACTCAAAGCAGCAAAGGCAAAAAAGATGGAAAAAATTGAATGGGCACTCAGGGAAATGATAGACAAAACAAAGTGCACAAATATAAGAATCACTGGTGTCCCAGAAGGAGAAGAGAGGAGTAAAGGGCTAGGAAGAGTATTCGAGGATATAATGGGGGAAAACTTCCCAACCTTCATAAAGAATATAAACATACAAGTCAAAGAAGCTCAAAGAACTTCAAATAGAATAAATCCAAATAGGCCTTCCCCAAGGCACATACTAATCAGTCTATCAAATGTTGAAGAGAAGCAGAAAATCCTGAAAGCAGCAAGAGAAAAACAATCTATTACATACAAGGGAAACCATATAAGACAGAATTCAGACTACCCAACTAGTACCCTGGAGGTGAGAAGGCAGTGGTATGATATATTCAAGATCCTGAAAGAGAAAGACTTCCAGCCAAGAATTCTGTACCCAGCCAAACTGTTCTTCAAAATTGAGGGAGAGATTAAAGTTTTCACAGACGAAGAAGTCCTGCAAGAATCTGTCAACAAGAGATCGGCTCTATAAGAAATACTAAAAGGAGTTCTGCCCACTGCAAAAAAAAAGACAGGAGAGAAAGGCCTGAAGGAAGGTACAGAATTGAAAAGTACCACTAAGGGTAATTTAACTATTACAAAGAGAAAGAGGGAAAAGAATATACAGATCTGACAGATAAAATTTAAAAAGACAATAGAACCAAGAAACGCCTTTTGAGTAATAACTTTGAATGTTAACAGACTAAACTTACCAATTAAAACATACAGATTGGCAGAATGGATTTAGAAACATAATCCATTTATATGCTGCTTACAAGGGACTCATCTTAGATACAAGGATACAAATAGATTGAAAGTCAAAGGATGGAAAAAGATTTTCTATGCAACTTATAACCAAAAGAAAGCAGGAGTAGCTATACTAATATCGGACAAAATCAACTTTAAATGTAAAGACATCATAAGAGACAAAGAAAGACACTATATATAATTAAAGGGTCAATTCACGAAGAAGATACAACAATCATAAATGTTTATGCTTCCAATCAAGGAGCTCCAAAGTACATGAGACAGACATTGGCAAAACTGAACGGAGCGATAGATGTTTCAACAATAAGAGTAGGAGACTTTCATATACCACTCTCCTCTATAGGTAGAACAACCAGACAAAAGATAAACAAGGAAATAGAGAAGTTAAATAATTTGATAAATGAAATAGACCTAACAGACATATATAGGTCATTGTACCCAAAAGCACAAGGTTATACATTCTTCTCTAATGCTCATGGAACATTCTCTAGGATAGATCATATGCCAGGGCACAAAGCAGTTCTTTATAAATTTAAAAACTGAAATTATTCAAAGCATTTTCTCTGATCACAGTGGGACAGTAAACAAATTCAGCAAGGTGGCAGGATATAAAACTAATGTGCAAAAGTCAGTAACATTTCTATACACAAGCAATGACCTAGATGAGGAGGCAGTTAAGAAAGAAACTCCATTCAAAATAGCAACTAAAAGAATCAAATACTTAGGAATGACCTTAACGAGGGATGTAAAGGACTTGTACACAGAAAACTACATAACATTGCTAAAAGAAATCAAAGGAGATCTAAATAGGTGAAAAGACATTCCCTGCTCATGGATAGGAGGCTAAATATAGATAAGATGTCAATTCTACCCAAATTATCTACAGATTCAACACAGTACCAATCAAAATTCCAACAACATACTTTGAAGAGTTGGAAAAGCTAACTACCAAATTCATCTGGAAGGGAAAAAGACCCCGAATAGGTAAAAACATCCTAAAAAAAAATGAAGTGGGAGGATTAATACTCCCTTACTTTAAAACCTATTATAAAGCCACAGTGGCCAAACAACATGTTACTGGCACAAATACAGAAGCATCGACCAATGGAATCAAACTGAGAGTGCAGAAATAGATCACCAAATCAATAGTCAACTGATTTTTGACAAGGCGCCCAAATCCTCTGCACCGGGACAAAATAGTCTTTTCAATATTTGGGCATGGAAAAACTGGATATCAATAGCCAAGAGAATGAAAGAGGACCCCTATCTTACACCCTACATAAAAATTAACTCAAAGTGGATCAAACACCTAAATATAAGAACTAGCACCATAAAGCATCTAGAAGAAAATGTAGGGTAACATCTTCAAGACCTAGTAACAGGAGGTAGCTTCCTAAACTTTGCACCTAACGCACAAGCAACAAAAGAAAAAATAGATAAACAGGAACTCCTCAAAATCAAATGCTTCTACACCTCAAAAGACTTTGTCAAAAAGGTGAAGAGGCAGCCAACTCAATGGGAGAAATTATTTGGAAATCACATATCAGACAAAAGTTTGACTTCCTGTATATATACATAGAAATCATACAACTCAACAACAAAAGAACAAACAACCCAACTATAAAATGGGCTGAAGTTATAAACAGGCATTTTTCTGAAGAGCAAATACAGATGGCTCAAAGCCACATAAAGAGATGCTCATTTTCACTGGCTATCAATAAGGAAAATGCAGATCAAGATTAAAATGAGATACCACCTTACACCTATAAGAATGGCTGCTATTAAACAAACAGGGAACTACAAATGTTGGAGAGGATGTGGAGGAACTGGGACACTTACGTACTGCAAGTGGGAATGTATAATGGTGCAGCCACTATGGAAGACTGGTTAGCGGTTCCTTAGAAAACTAAATATTGAGTTGCCCTATGACCCAGCAATAGCACTACTTGGTATATACCCAGAAGAGCTGAAAGCAACGACACAAACAGATATTTGCACACTGATGCTCATGGCAGCATTATTCACAGTTGCCTAAAGATGGAAACAAACCAAGTGCCCGTGAACAGAAGAGTGGATCAACAAAATGTGGTATATATATATATAAGATGGAATATTATGCAGCAGTAAGGCAAAATGACAACCTGAAGCACATGACAAGATGGATGAGCCTCAAAGACAAAATGCTGAGTGAAATTAGCCAGACACAAAAGGACAGATACTGTATGATTCCACTTTTATGACAGCATAAAGGTATAAGCAGAGGCTTATAATACAGAATATAGGGGTCTTAGAGAAACATAGAAGCTAGAGATGGGTGAACCATTAGCTAATGAAGTTGAACTCCAATGTAAGAGAATAGATGGGAGTGAAGGTGATGCTCTAGTGGGTCTAGAAGTGATATTACCATATTGAAGATGAACAAGACTGAAGATACACCTAAGTGTCCAACTGATTCACACTAGAAATATAAATAAGTTCTCGTAAGAATAATTTCAAAGATATGCTTCTTGTATAAAGAGTGTTTAAGTCCAGGGTACAGGGGGAAAACTGCTATTGTATGCTATGAGCTATGTTCAAAAGGAAACCATCAGCACTACCACAGCAACAGCAGAGGTAAATAATGGGGCGAGGGACAAGAGTTAAGAGGAGGTTTAGATTTCCTATTTGGCAAGGGTGTGTTTATTGGTTTTCTGTCTCTTGGAAACAATGAAATTATCTAAAATTGAGAATGTTGATGGACTGTGAACTTTGGGCCTTCTACATGATGGCCGATGAATGCAGGAGGCTGAAGGACGCACTGACGGAGGAGATTGGTGAATGATGGTGCATACTTATGGACGAAGGTTGTTCTGCTACAAAAAAGGAACAATGTCATGAGGCATACAACGATGTGAATGAACATGTGGGTCATTTGCTGAGACAAAATAAGCCAGAAACAAAAAAAACAACAATGGTATGGTCACCTTTAGAAAATGCTTATAAGAAAACAGGGGCCTAGATTGTAAGCTTTTAGAGGAGACACATTAAGGCCAGAGTGGTGATTATTATTTCTGGATTTTGAGAGGCTATTATATATATATATATATATATATATATATATATATATATATATATATATATAATCTAATATTTAGAGATAAGAACGAAGCCAAACAGGTTGGGGTCAAATTAACTCAGAACATAGGGGTAAGGAAGACTGTCTATATTTTAGAACCACACATACTCTTTGAGACCAATGGAAGAAAGATTTATTTGATCTGGAACTGAAATTTTCTGTAGTGTATAATCTAATTCAACCTATCTGTATAGCTCATTTGAACAACTGAAACATAGGAAATACAGAATAAGAAAAGGGTCCTTTAATCCTGTATAGATTATTGTAATGCCTGGAAACATCCTAGAGTATATTAAGAAGATAATCAAAACGTATTGGCAAAGTCCTCTGAGGGAGGGGAGAAAGACTATGGAACTATTAAACTGTACCATCAGGGAATTCTCTGATACTGTGTCAAACTTTGGGGACACCCAAATCAATAGGCCATGCCCTTGATCACTGGCTTACTCTTGGGAAGCTTATGTAGGTAGCAGAGAAGCTTAGACTACCTATAGTATGCCTAAGAGTTACTTCTGGAGAACCTCTGTTGTTGCTCAGATGTGGCCTCAGTCTCTTAAGCTCAACACTGCAAGTGAAATCATTGCCCTCCCTGCTACATGGGACATGACATCTGGGGGTGAAAGTTTCCCTGGCAATGTGGGAGATGACTCCCAGGGATGAATTCAGACCTGGCACTGTGGGATCACCAATTCCATCCTGACCAAAAGGGGGAAAAGAAGTGTAATTAAAAAAGTATCAGTGGCAGAGAGAATACAAATAGAATCGAGAGGCTACTCTGGAGGTTGCTCTTATTCAAGCTTCAGGTAGACCTTGCTACCTATCATAACCTGTCAACTCCCAACCAGGACCATTCCAGCTAATCCTAAAGAACACCTAGGGCAATATATAAGACCCCACAAGGGTTCCAGGCTAACTTGCCAGAAACCTACAACCTCCAGATGGATCCCTGGTCCAGATAAGTCCTGGAACCTAGCGTCTTCAGAACATCAGATAGTTCCATCTCCCAACCCCATATTAGTGACAGACTCTTCCAATATGAAAAATTTAGAATTGCTGTAGCCCAAACAACCCTAAAGAGAGGTATGGAAAGATCAAAGGTGATGGTAGGATTATACATAGAAGATAGGACTTAACAAATGAATATGAATGCTGAATCATTAAGTGATATCTCTCTTAGTCTCCAGTATTTTAGATCAGCTAGAAGTATAAACCTAAAATCATGAAACTGTAACCCATGTCAAAGTCTGAAAAATGTTCTACAACCAATTGTGGTGCTGTGCTTTGAAATTTATAGCTTTTTTGTATATACGTTATTTTGGGAGAAAATTAAATGAGAATTAAATGGAATGGTGGATTAAAATATCCTGTCAATTTCTTAAAAGTTGATTTTTACTTGCAGATGATTTTCAAATTTGTTATTTTCCCCCTGCTTACTCAGGGATTCTAAAAGGGGGAAAGTACCATCCCACCCGACCCCCACTGCCCCAGTCAAATAAGTAGGAAAAATTTTCCCTTCAAAACTGACATAACCTTCATTGCTTTACATTTGGAAGATGCAGCTTTATCTAGTATAGGTTCTTTTTAAAAATATTTTTTCAAAAATGAAATTACACTAATTTCTTCTGTGTACTTAAAAAAATTTTAGGGACACAATTTTGCAACATAAAACATAAAAACATAAACATAAAACGTAAAACAACATTAAACATAGAAATGGGGTTATCCATATTCTCTTATAAACCTACACATTCATTCCCAACCAAGTAGACAAATACAAAGTAGTCATCTAAGAGAAATGTTTAAGATTAACTTCTAAATGGTGAATGTCACAGACACAGCAATTTACCTTTTTTTTTAACATGGGCAAGCACCAGAAATCAAACCCAGGTCTCTGGCATGGCCAATGAGAACTTTTAAAGGTGATAATTAGAAATTAAATTGAGCACTAGGAAGAGGTGCCAGGTTAAGAAGAAAAATGAGGTTGAGTGATACTCTAAAGAAAGCTGTATTAAGAAAAGATACGTCAAATTTGCTTGTGGATTTATAGGGTAAAGCTAGAAAAAGTTTGTAGACTAAGAATTTCTGTACAAACAGAAAAATTGAGCCAGTTCGTCAAATAAAAAGGTAGTTTTTTTGCTTAGCCAGAAAAGAAAAGATGATTTACTCTTATCTCCACTGCCATCTTCATGATCTCTTCCACTGTCCTTTCTATCTTCATCTTCAGAGTTTTCTACTTCTTGAATAACCATCCTTTTCCCTTTGGTTTGAGTCTTAGAAGCAGGTTCGGCATTTTTCAGATCTCTTTCAACCTCTGACAAGATTTTCTGCAACATGATTACCATATTAAAGAAAATGTTTTTTTTTTAATAAAAAATGTAACCATACTTTCAGGCAAGAATATGATGATATAAAAAATAAAGACAATTAAGATAAGGCTTTTATGTTGACCTAATTTTTTTTTCAAAATTAAAAAAACTTTATTACTCTGTCTGATTACAATCATTCACATCCACAGTAAAAATCTGAAGCATAACAATAGACCAATAGGCGTCTGTGGAAACTTAGTGACTACTTATCCTAAATAATTCTCCATGGGTCTCTCACATTTCCAAACATATTGCAAGCAGAGACGCTGATTTCCTTTGTCTTGGACTATCTTTTTGAGGATGTTTATACTACAAACATGGAGATACATGGAGATGGTATCTCTCCTCGGTGGAGAGAGAAGATTTGTTTGCTCTCCAGTACAATAAAAATAGTATCTCCCTTTGGAACAGAGGTTGGGCAGGTTTGCTTACAGCCCATTATAAAAGATGAGGGGTTTCTAAGGGGAACCTAGGCTATGAACCAAACCCACGAGCATGTGGCATCCACCTGGGCCACTCCACATCGTCCCTGTGGAACTGGGAGTCAAGGTAAACTGATGCCATCATAAAGCAGATATGCTTGCTGTGCTGTGAAAAATAAAGTTCCTGTCACTGGCCCAGGAGTCTTGCATCTTCTGCCAGCCTTGCTTGTTAATTTACAAATACGGTAAAATCTCAGACCCTTCACAATTCTTGATGCTTTTCTCTACTTTTTTAGGTCTTAATACAGATCTCCCTCAGTGCAGAGCTGAGCCAATCTGCTCAGGTCAGGTAGCACATGCTGTCAAGGATGCTATGTTTACCATGCAGGTTACAGAGAGAAATATTTCTGTGCCCATGGAGCCTAATTCTTTAGATGGATAGTACAGAGAGTTCCCATATACCTTCCCCTAACGCTAACATCTTACTACAGACTTTAGTAGGATTTCACCAGTTTTTCTGTTAATGACCTTTTTCTGTTCCAGGATCTAATCCAAGATACCACATTGCATTTAGTCCAATTATCTTTTGAAGAAGCTAGGAAACTTCTGTACCACTCTGCATCATAAACTGAGATTAGCTCAGAGAAAACCATTGCCTACAACACTACAGGAAAGGGAAAAGTTAAATATTTGTCCCTCAGAAGTAGGTTACGGATTTGGACAACTTTTAAGAGCCTTCTTTCTTTCCCTTCAAATAGATTTTAACATTTTGGGGTGCCTGGGGCACATTTACTTTATAAGGCTTTGACCTAATCTTCAACCTAACATTCAACAAGATTGAGATCAGTGATAACAGCATCATTTCAGGATAAATACAGAAATAGAATTAGATAAGAAATCATTTTCTGTACTTACCTTGGCCAACTCATTATCAGGTTCGACATCCAGTACTTTACTCAAATCTTCTATAGCTTCCTGGAGCTTGTTTTGATGTTTGTATGTGGTGGCACGACGCAGAAGAGCTGAAAATTTATCAAAATAAAGAACTTCTATTTTTCAACACGTAGCATTTTAGTTAGAACTTATTTTGCAAGTAGAAGATTATAAGTAATACTAAACAGTTTAGGATGTAATTATGCAAAGGCTGAACTACACCCACTTTCATGATGTTGCACATACAGAAAATGATACTAAGGTAAACAAAGGGGCTACATCAGGCCCCCTGCCTTCAAAGTCTCCTCCCCTCCACCCTCACCCTAGTACTCTGGCAGCCCAGGGTCTTGCCCGGCTCCCACATTGCACTTAGGACAATTATCTTTTGCGCTAAAAAACTTTTCAAGGGGAAGTTGTTTATTCACTTAGGCAAACATAAAATTTCTTAATGTTTAATGGCCATGCTCATTACTAGATTTAGATTTGCCAAATTTGTTTTTTAATAGTTGTGATAGTTAGGTTCAGGTGTCAACTTGGCCAAGTGATGATGCCCAGTTGTCTGGTCAGGCAAGCAATGGCATGACCATTGCTGCAAGGATATTTCATGGCTGGTTGATAAGTTAGAAGACTGGTGTATTACACCATCAGTCAGTTGACTGCATCCATGGCTAATTATATCTACCATCCACTAAGGTATGTCTTTTACCTTTTGTATGCTATATGGCGGGGTCACATTTCATTATTTTTCCATGGGAATATCCCATTACTGAAGCACCATTTGTTGAATTTTTGTTTGTTTTGTTGTTTTTTATTTGTTTTGCTTATTTATTGTTCTTTTTAGGGGGAAGTGCATGGACTGGGAATCAAACCCAGGTCTCCCGCAAGGGTGGAGAATTCTACCACTGAACTACCCTTGTACCCCCGTTGGAGGCTTTTTAAAGAAGAAAGACTTTTTTGCTGGGTTTTTTGCTTTTTTTTTTTTCCAATCAGGGAGCCTCTCCTGTAGAGTTCATTCAGACTTCATCGGAGCCGCCAGCTTCACAGCCTGCCTTCTGGATTTTGGACTCTTCTATCCCCAGCAGTTGCATGAGACACCTTTATACATCTCATATTAATGGGTATCTCCTGTTGGTTCTATTTCTCTAGAGACCCCTGATCAATACAATAGTGAAGGTTCTGATGTTTAAGAAATTACTCAAGGAAGAAGCAAGATATATTGTTATTCTAGTGGCAGAAGCAAAGCACAGTGACTGAATGTGGGCTCTGGCATCTTTCATTTGGTTTTGAGTCCTGGCTCCACCATTTATGAGCCGGGCAACCTTGAGTATGTTGCTTATCTCCTTGTATCTCAGTTTTCTTCTTTGTAAAATGGGTGTAGTAATAATATTTTCACCACTGTGAGACTGTTGTGAAAATTAATGGGGTTAATACATGTAAAGCTCTTGGCGTAAGGCCTGGACAGAGGTGGTTTGGGTCCATCAGATCACTAAACGCTTTCCATGTACCTGCCTAAAGCTGGGCACCTGCCCATATTCTGTGATGGAGACCAGCTAATATAAAATACAGGCACAAGAAGAATGAATGAACTGGGGGAAGAAGGGTGATATGTGACACGATGGTCAGAGCTGACGCATCAGGCACCTCCTTGTACACCCTTGCAAGCACATGTGGGGAAAAAGTGCTTATATGTACCTGAAGTCAATAAACATTTAAGGAAATATAATGTATCTATTATAATTTGTGCCATTCCTTCTTGGAATAATTCTTTATTGATAACATAAAAGGAAGAGAATGGAGTCTGACCTGCTGTTCTAGTTTGCTAGCTGCCGGGATGCAATATACCAGGGATGGATGGCTTTTAAAAAGAGGAATTTAGTAAGTTGCTAGTTTACAGTTCTAAGGCTGAGATAGTGTCCCAATTAAAACAAGTCTATAGAAATGTCCAATCAAAGGCATCCTTGGAAAGATATCTTGGTTCAAGAAGACCGCTGAAGTACAGGGTTTCTCTCTCAAGTGGAAGGGCACATGGCAAACAGGGTCAGGGTTTCTCTCTCAGCTGGAAAGGAATGTGGTGAACATGGCGTCATCTGCTAGCTTTCTCTCCTGACTTCCTTTCATGAAGCTCCCCGGGAGGCATTTTCCTTCTTCATTTCCAAAGGTCACTTGCTGGTGGGAGCTCTGCTTCTCATGGCTATGTCGTTCTGCTCTTTCTGAATCTCAGCTTTCTCTCTTGTCATTCTCTCTTATAGGATTCCAGTAAACTAATTAAGACCCACCCAAATGGGTGGAGACACGTCTCCACCTAATCCAGCTTAACAACCACTCTTGATTGAATCATATCTCCAGGGAGATGATCTAATTACAGCTTCAAAACATACAATACTGAATAGAGATTAGAAGAAATAAATGGCTGCCTTTACAAAATGTAATTAGGACTAAAACATGGCTTTTCTAGGGTACATACATCATTTCAAACTAGCACACCTGCCTACTTCAGGCTTGGACCATGGTAAGGCGGTGCAATCACTGTCACAGGAAGTCCAGGGCAGAGTGCAAGTTTTGGTGGAAAGATGTAATCAGTTTTGTACATACTTAATTTAAAATGTCTATGGACATCAAGGTGGAATGCCCATAAAGTAGTTGGGAGAGGGTTGTAGAGATCCAATGTATAGGCTTATTATTTTACTATAATAATAAATATCGGAAAATGTTCATATTAAAATATACTTAATTTTTTTTGATAAAATGACAGAATTTGAATGCAAGCTTGAGATATTTCTTTAAATACACATATACATTTTATTTAATATTCTGGTATTATCAACTACCTCAATGCAAATAATTAGGGACTTAAATTCCAACCAGAACGCAAAATTAAAAGTAATTCCATGAAGGTGGTGACTTACAAGTAAAAATTCAAGTTTTTTAAATGTTTTTAGTGTAAATGGAGTGAGCGTCTATAAATGGTTTTTGCTTTTTAATTAATTAATTTTTTATTTATGCTATATAACCACATACAAACATAAACATTCTTATATGATCATTCCATTCTTGCTATATAATCAATAACTCACACTGTCATCACATAGCTGTATATTCATCATGACCATTTCTTAGAACATCTGTATCAATTCAGAAAAAGCAATAAAAAGAAAACAAAAAAATTCATACATACCAAACCCCTTACCCCTCCCCTTCACCGATCACCAGCATTTCAATCTACTAAATTTATTTTAACATTTGTTCCCCCTATTATTTATTTTTAATCCATATGTTTTATTTGTTTGTCAATAAGGTAGACAAAAGGAGCATCAGACACAAGGCTCTCACAACCACACAGTCACACCGTGACAGCCATATCATCATACAATCATCTTCAAGAAACATGGCCACTGGAACACAGTTCCACATTTTCAGGCAGTTCCCTCCAGCCTCTCCATTATACCTTAGATAAACAGGTGATATCTATTTAATGTGTAAGCATAACCTCCAAGATAATCTCTTGACTCTGTTTGGAATCTCTCAGCCATTGACACTTTATTTTTGTCTCATTTCAATCTTCCCCCTTTTGGTCGAGAAGGTTTTCTCAATCCCTTGATGCTGAGTTCCAGCTCATTCTAGGATTTCTGTCCCATGTTGTCAGGAAGATCCACACCCCTGGGAGTCATGTCCCACATAGAGAGGGGGAGGGCGGTGAGTTTGTTTGCCGTGTTGGCCAAAAGAGAGAGGCCACATCTGATCAACAGAAGAGGTTCTCTTGGGGGTGGCTCTTAGGTCTAATTTTAAATGGTGTTTAACAGGTCCTGCTGTAAATTTACAAGTATCCCTTGAATAATTTTTTACCTTTTACATTTCCAGGCTCTAACTCCAAAACCTTTTCACAATCCTGAAAAGCACTATTCCAATTCTGTAATTTGATTTCTGCTTGAGCTCGATTGTTATACGCAGCCACAGTGGGAAGCACTGATATACTCCTATAAAAGAAACACTTATTGGAACTAAGCAGCTTAAAAAAATAGGAATTTATAGCCTGCTAAAACTCAGCTAAAGTTAAAAATAAAATTTATAGCCTGCACCATCACAAGTAATAATATAACTGTACTAACACACAAAATATACATAAAAGCAATATGAACATTAAAAGGTTTAAAGCTGACTCAAGCTTTGAGGTGATGTGAAAATTTATATATCCACAGATCTCCTAAAAGCCAGTTTAGTTATTCAGTTTAGTTAATTCTTGGGGACAGTTTCTTAGTATGAAGAAATGGAAGTAATAACAACATCTTTATTAAGTTGTTATTGCTTTATCAGATATAAATTAATTTATAATCTAAAAGCAGATGTAACTCTAAGGAAATTATCATAAAGTGATGTAACTAAAGGAATTTAATTGATGAAAACAGATATACACTTTAAGAGAGTAAATTTTACTAAATTAAGGGTATTAATGAAAAGAAGAACTGAGAATCTACCTGGCTGTTGCTTAAAAAGTTTATTTGAAATGCAATGAATATATATAATATACTACCCAAATATAGGAAAGATAAGCATATCAGTGCTTTGGATTTACTACATACAGAAGAGGGATAGAAGACAGAAATGAAGAAGTGACAAAAAGTGTCAATTAAGTCAAATCAATACAGATTAATATAAAGAAATGATATAATAGATAGAGGTTAGACATGTAAAGAATAGATAAGAGTAAAGTAAGGGTGTCTGACTCTGAGTACTTCCCACAGGCCAGGCACTAAGCATGTTACTAACTCATTTTAACCCTCATTACAATCTCTAAAGGAGATTGTTTTTTTTTTTTTTACAAATGAGGAAATACTGAAGACACAACAAATTTTAAGTAACATGCCCATCCTGGTAGAGCCAGGATTCAAACTCAGTCTACCCCAGCACATGCTCTCTTGGCCACCACGATATCCCAACTTTCAGCCTGTTGTTGATCCTCCAGCAGTCCTAGGAGGCAGACACTCTTAGATCCTCATCATGTCAAGGAAAATGAGGTAAGAGAGGTGAAGAGTCTTGTCCAAGTTTAAAAAGTAGTGATTAAAGGAACTCAAATGACCATGTTATACCACTTTAGTTCTTCAACTATATGTCTCTTTAAAAGAATAGGATAAGAAAAGTTTGCTCTCCTATCAGACAAGATTCTCCACTGGTGGAGATCTACAAGAAGAGAGAGAATAATATCAGAGCTGGACAGGTCTGACATTGTCCTGTCTGAACAGGGGAGGCTGCACTGAATGAATAATCCATCAGATATCCTCATCACCTTCTGCGTTCAATTGAAGAGTCTGGGACGAACTTCTGTGTATCTTCCTTCAGAGGGTGAAAGCAAGATTTTACAGAGTTTAGTTTTAAGGTCGCATTAGTGAGTCTATAAGTACAGTTTGGTACACTATTGTAGGAACTTAAGTCTACTTTTCATACCTCAAAAGTTCATGCACAGAGGGGCCAAGATGGCGGCTTAGCAATGTGCACGTTTTAGTTTGTCCTCCAGAACAACTACTAAATAATCAGAAACAGTACAGAACAGCTCCCAGAGCCACGTCAGTGACCGGACACACAGTGTACCCCAGTCTGGACAGGCCGCAAGCCTCCCCAAAACCATGAGTTCCCCAAGCCGCAGCGCCCGGCGCCCCTCCCCAACAGGCGGCTTCCCAGAGGGAAAGGAAAGAGACTCTAAACCTGATCAAGGCGGAGTTCGCTCATTGGGCTCATGGAAAAAGAGGAAAGGGGAGGAAACAGAGGTTTTAGTGGCTGTGTTTCTACAGAGACTTGGCAGCCTCTGGATTCAGCGGCGGGACTTCTCGGGCTGCAACTGCCCCACGCATAGGCAGAAACAGACTGCTTTCAGGGCGGTCTCCCACCTATGTCTTCCCCAGGGGAGGGGTGAAGCCCAACTCAGGTGGAATCCCTCTCTCAAGGAATTTAGACCCCAGGGCTTGGCAATTTGAAGCCATTAAAACCAGCCTAAAACCTCTCCTCCGTCTCCATCATGCCCCCAGCAGGGAGAGTATTCCAAAGTTAAAAGTGCCGCAACATCTTTTGTTGGTGCGACCCACAGGCAGACGTACCACATACTGGGCAGGATAAGAAAAACAGAGCCCAGAGACTTCACAGGAAAGTCTTTTAACCTGCTGGGTCTCACCCTCAGGGAAAACTGACGCAGATGACTCCTTCCCCCTGATAGGAGGCCAGTTTAGTCCAGGAAAACCCGGCTGGAGTCTATAATACCTATGTAGACCCTCCTAAGGGTGGGGAGGGAAAAGGCACCATACAAGCAGGGCAAGAAACAAGAAAACAAGAACTGAAAAATTCTCCTCTGTTAAACAAAACCTAAGCTAGAGGTCCGGAAAAAGCTGAACTGAATGTCAAAGGACAGATAGACAACAAATTCATCTAGCAAGAAAACCCTAAGTAAGAGAAGTGAAAGCAATCTCCAGAATAAACTAATTAAGGTAATTAAATGTCTAGACGCCAGCAAAAAATAACAAATCACACCAGGAAAATTGAAGATATGGCCCAGTCAAAGGAACAAACCAATAGTTCAAATGAGATACAAAAGCTGAAACAACTAATTCAGAATGTACGAACAGACATGGAAAACCTCATCAAAAACCAAATCAATGAATTGAGGGAGGATATGAAGAAGGCAAGGAATGAATAAAAAGAAGAAATGGAAAGTCTGAAAAAACAAATCATGGAACTTATGGGGATGAAAGGTACGGTAGAAGAGATGAAAAAAACAATGGAAACCTACAACGGTAGATTTCAAGAGACAGAGGTTAGGATTAGTGAACTGGAGGACAGAACATCTGAAATCCGACAAGATACAGAAACTACAGGGAAAAAAAATGGAAAAATATGAGCAGGGACTCAGGGAACTGAATGATAACATGAAGCACACAAATATACGTGTTGTGGGTGTCCCGGAAGGAGAAGAGAAGGGAAAAGGAGGAGAAAAACTAATGGAAGAAATTATCACTGAAAATTTCCCAACTCTTATGAAAGACCTAAAATTACAGATCCAAGAAGTGCAGCGTACACAAAGAGGATAGATCCAAATAGACGTTCTCCAAGACACTTACTAGTCAGAATGTCAGAGGTCAAAGAGAAAGAGAGGATCTTGAAAGCAGCAAGAAAAAAGCAATCCATCACATACAAGGGAAACCCAACAAGACTATGTGTAGATTTCTCAGCAGAAACCATGGAGGCAAGAAGACAATGGGATGATATATTTAAATTACTAAAAGAGAAAAAACTGTCAACCAAGAATTCTATACCCAGCAAAATTGTCCTTCAAACATGAGGGAGAAATTAAAACATTTTCAGACAAAAAATCACAGAGAGAATTTGTGACCAAGAGACTAGCTCTGCAAGAAATACTAAAGGGAGCACTAGAGACAGATATGAAAAGACAGAAGAGAGAGGTGTGGAGAAGTGTGTAGAGAGAAGGAAAATTAGATATGACATATAAAATACAAAAAGCAAAATGGTAGAGGAAAGTATTACCCAAACAGTAGTAACACTAAATGTTAATGGATTAAACTCCCCAATCAAAAGACATAGACTGGCAGAATGGATTAAAAAACAGGATCCTTCTATATGCTGTCTACAAGAAACACATCTTAGACCCAAAGATAAACATAGGTTGAAAGTGAAAGGTTGGGAAAAGATATTTCATGCAAATAACTACCAGAAAAGAGCAGGAGTAGCTATACTAATATGCAACAAATTAGACTTCAAATGTAAAACAATTAAAAGAGACAAAGAAGGATATTATGTACTAATAAAAGGAACAATTCAACACGAAGACATAACAATCATAAATATTTATGCACCGAACCAGAATGCCCCAAAATACATGAGGCAAACACTGCAAACACTGAAAAGGGAAATAGGCACATCTACCATAATAGTTGGAGACTTCAATTCCCCACTCTCATCAAAGGACAGAACATCTAGACAGAGGATTAATAAAGAAACAAAGAATTTGAATATTACAATAAATGAGCTAGACTAAACAGACATTTATAGGACATTACACCCCACAACAGCAGGATACACATTTTTCTCAAGTGCTCATGATCATTCTCAAAGATAGACCATATGCTGGGTCACAAAGCAAGTCTCAACAAATTTAAAAAGATTGCAATCATACAACACACTTTCTTAGATCATAAGGGAATGAAGTAGGAAATCAATAATAGGCAAAGCGCCAGAAAATTCACAAATATGTGGAGGCTCAACAACACACTCTTAAACAACCAGTAGATCAAGGAAGAAATTACAAGAGAAATCAGTAAATATCTCGAGGCAAAAGAAAATGAAAACACAACATATCAAAACTTATGGGATGCAGCAAAGGCAGTGCTAAGAGGGAAATTTATTGCCCTAAATGCCTATATCAAAAAAGAAGAAAGGGCAAAAATACAGGAATTAACTGTCCACTTGGAAGAACTGGAGAAAGAACAGCAAACTAACCCCAAAGCAAGCAAAAGGAAAGAAATAACAAAGATTA
>PVIY010049132.1:0-16902 GCA_004026745.1 Myrmecophaga tridactyla | reverse complement strand
ATTATTGTTTTATTTCTTTTTCTGATGTCTTTTTATTTCTTTCTCTAAATCGATGCAAATGTTCTAAAAAATGATGAATATGCAACTATATGATAATATTAAGAATTACTGATTGTATATGTAGAATGGAATGATATATTAATGTTCTTTTGTTAAGTTTTTTAATTAATAAAAAGTTTAAAAAAAAAAAAAAAAGAATCAAGGCCACTGGAACACAGCTCTACAGTTTCAGGTACTTCCCTCTAGCTACTCCAATACACCATAAACTAAAAAGGGGATATCTAATTAATGCATAAAGAATAACCTCCAGGATTACCTCTTGACTCTGAAATCTCTCAGCCATTGACACTTTATTTTTCTCATTTCTCTCTTCCCCCTTTCGATGAAGAAGGTTTTCTCAATCCCTTGATGCTGAGTTCCTACATCATTCTAGGATTTCTGTCCCACATTGTCAGGGAGGTCCACATCCTGGGAGTCATGTCCCATGTAGAAAGGGGGAGGGCTGTGAGTTTGCTTGTTGTGTTGGCTGAGGGAGAGAGAGACGCCATACCTGAGCCACAAAAGAGATGCTCTGGGGGTGACTCTTAGTCATAATTTTAAGTAGGCTTAGCCTATCTTTTGTGGGAGTAAGTTTCATAGGAACAAACCCCAACATCGAGGGCTCAGCCTATTGATCTGGTTGTCCCTACTGCTTGTGAGAATATCAGGAATTCTCCAAATGGGGAAGTTGAATTTTCCCCTTTCTCGCCATTCCCCCAAGGGGACTTTGCAAGTACTTCTTGATTCACTGATCAAATCACTCTGGGTTTATTGGGGCATCACACTAACCTGGACAAACCAACAAATTCTCATGCCCTATTCAAGGTTCCATGTACTTACGGTGTTCAATTTAACTGTCCATATCAGTTAAATTAGGAAAAGTACTTGTCAAATATAAATTTTGTATCAAGATGGCTCTTAATCCCCTTACTGGGGTGCTTTATAAGAAGATAAAGAACACAGAGGAAGAGCCCAGAGAAGTTCAGAGAAGCCCCAGAGAAGCTGAGAGATGAAATTCAGAGAAGCACACAGAAAAAGATACAGAAGCTGAGAAAGGAAGCCATGGATGGAGGAGCCAGAAGCTGAAGCAATGAAATTCAGGAGAGAAAGACTAGCTCACATCACCATGTGCCTGGCCACGTGACAGCGGAATCCAGATTGCCAGCAGCCTTTCTTCAGAAAAGGTATCATCCTGTTGATGCCTTAATTTGGACATTTTCATGGTGTTAAAACTGTAAATTGTAAGTTAATAAATTCCTATTGGTAAAAACCAACCCATTTGTGGTATATTATATTTTGGCAGCTTTAGCAAACCAAAACACCTTTGATGCAGACTATCTTTTCTAGGATGTTTTTACAGCCAACAGTATTGGAAGACAGAGTGATTCCCTCTGGAGCAAACAGCGGGTTTGTTTATTGTCTGGCATAGTCAAGATAAGGTTTCCTCCAGGGTAAAGGTCAGACTTACTGCCCATTACAAAACACTCAGGTTACCAAAACTTCTGAGAAGCAAGTTACCGCTCCCTGAAATGCGACTCCTCTCCAGGTGTCACCTGGCCCTCTTCCTATAGCCCTGTGGAAGAGGAGGCTTGAGGGACCAGAGAAAATGCTGACACTTTAATTAGTGCTTTGCTGTGAGGAATTAAATTCTTTGCCTCTGACCCAGGAGTCTCGTATCTTTTTAGGGAGCATCCATGAATCTGTGGCAAGCTAACTTGCTAGCTTCCAAATAGGGTAAAATCTCAGACCTTTCACAGTTCTTGACTCTAAGTAGTTAGGACATATGCACTTAAATTATTTGGACCTAACTAGCTGATGAACGGAGTGATTAGGTATTTCTTTTGGCTTTGGGGGTCCCATGATAAAAGTACTGAGAGACCATGGGTACTATGAACCGAAATATTTTGGAACCTCTGGCTCAGTTCTTTGCTCTCATCTTTTCAGCTGTCAATGGGGAGAAAGGGAGAAAGTCCAGGGCAGCAATATCTTTTTCCTTTTTAGTTTTTTATTTATTTTATTTTTTTTAGCAATATATTTTTAAAAGCAAGCCAAGGGGGTGTACGGGTGGTTCAGTGGTAGAATGCTCGCCTTCCATGCAGGAAACCTGGGTTCAATTACCAGACCATGCACCTCGCCCCCCCCCCCCCAAAAAAAAGCAAGCCAAGCACAAGTCACACACATCTCTCCTACTTATTTTCCAATGGTGACCTTAGTCATGTGGCCAGAGCCAGCTACAAAAGAGGCTGGCAAGTATAATCTCTAGTTGAGTGACCTGGTTTAAAATCTACTTCTATGGAAGTTTGGGAGAATGGATATTGGTGGACAACTAACATTCTCCACCACTGGGCGCTTTCTCTACTGGTTGGTAGTACTTTAGAATGAGATGTAAACAAACTTTAAATATCTTCCCTCTGAACTGTCTCTATGTGGCTTTTATCTGAGAGTCATTTGTTCTTTTCTTCCTTGCTTACCCTCTCATAGTATCCTCTCATAACTAACTGCCAGAAACTCATTAATGAGGATCTTCTCATTGGCAGTCTCTGGGATGCTTGGCTTTCGGTCTTCGATGACAAGTCCTGGTACCTGCAATGTGCACTCTTGGGGGTTAGTACTGTTGGTGAAGGGTGGAGCAGTGAGTAGGGCAGCGAGACCAGACTTGTGTTTACAGCAGAGCAGGGTAACCACATTTTGCACCAGCCACAGCCAGGGTAGATGTAGACTTTGGTGGACAAGAAGCTTATACAAGAAAAATAATACAAAATTCAGTATGAATAAAAAACACAAAATAAGTATATGTATATTTAGAAAGGGAAAATAAATCACTGTAATTTTAAAATGTAAAAAAGCTGGCAACTATTACAAAGTTCACCAAATCCAGAGCAATAACATAATATTTTTGCTCATTAACTGCCCAACATACCCTTGTACATTTTTTTGGGATAACTTTTGTATGATCAGTGATTCTAAAAACATTAATGTGAAATTCAGGCCTACAGAAGAGAAATTTTAAATTTTTGCTAGGTTATATTGAACTACATAATTTTTTTTAATCAAATGACTTGTGCATTACTCATATGGATTTAATAATGAAAATGTGTAGGAGACTTGACACAGGAACACTTGTTTCTTCAAGCCCCTTGCTGTGTGTGTGGCAATGGGGTGTGCTTTTTCTCTCGAAACTAACAGATTTTGTCAACACAAGGAGTTTCTGATATGCTAAGAATGATCTGATCTGATCTGATCTGATATGCATAAAATATGTGACTTCACACACAGATGAGTTTGCTGTTGGTAATAATGCCTTATGAACATGGGAATTGGGATCAATTCCAATTTTGCAAGATTCCATCAAAAAAGAAAAAAAAAATCAAAACTGTGAACCCTGTACTATCAATGTATTTCTGAGAGTGACAAACTTTTATTTTAAGTGAGTATTAGTGAAAATTAAATTCTCCACTTACAGTTTCATGCAGCTGATAAATGGAAGAATTTTCCACAGACTAAGTTTTGGTTCCATACATTTCAAACCGTATTTCTTCTGCATTGCTTACATATATTTTTGGTGCTTGCTGCTGTGGCTCCAGATCACCATTTGGTGCATAGTCCTGCACCCTTCTTATAGGAAGCCAGGCCAACTGGCACAGTGAGGAGTAGGAATAGTCCTTTAAGCCGTTCCTGCCCCAGGAGGCCTAGTAATAACCTAACTAAACATAGAAGTGACTGCAAACCACATAAATATATGCCACTAAACCTAAATTTCATGGATCAACTCAACTCAACTTCTCTTTAGCCAAATATCAAAGATGTCTACTGTCACTCATCACTACTCAATAGTAAAAGAGCAATTATGGAAAGTCAGAGAGGAGAAACATAGTCATCTTACTCAATTACAGTTAAAATTTGTTTATTTTCTAAACATTATAAAAACAAATGACCATAAGAACACATTGTTAGGGCTGCTCAAAGAGCCTTGGACAGGGTATGTGCAAGTGAGGGGTCCTGAAGCTTAGCCTGCACTAGATTCCCCTGATTATCAGTAGTGAGTGACCACAAGAAGAGCCACCTGAAAACAAATGCACACAGGCTTGGTGCAGAGACTGCTGTGTCTGTTCTTTGCTCCTTTCATACCCAAGGCCTCTCCTATAAACACGTTCCACCAGATCCTTGATCAGGCTAGGAAGCACCCAAGCTTGGTCCCCCTTTTTGTATTTATTGGAGCTGGAGGTACTGGAGTAGCACTGTTATGTCTTGCATCTGGCAATGTTCAATCCAGATGTCAGAATAACCAGAAAAACCCAGAACAACCCAGAACCCTGGGACAAATGGGGTCCCTTGAGCAATACTTAGTGATTGTGGATTACAGAATGTCCAGACTTTTAAATGAAAGATTTCCCTTTAAAGCGGTTTAGCACGAAGTCCTTTCAAAAGTCATCTGCACAATTTTCCACTTAAGCTGGAAATATTTTTCCTCTAAATATATGAAATCTTGTTGGTGTTTACCTGATTAATAAAAATTTGGAAATCAAAAAACAAATGCAATATCTTTAGACATCAACTATCATTTTGAAGCACTTTGTAGTTTACAGAACCTACATGCTTGTTATATTTGATCCTCAGAGTTGCCCTGAATATTGTGCAGGTAGATACTGAGCTTTTGGGAAGTAAAATGATACACTCCATGTAAGCAAAACTTCTTGGACTCAAAACTGAAGTCCTCTGAATTCAGAATTCATCCTCTATCCACTCTGCCACACCAGAAATAATCATACAAGAAATTTTTGCATGACACATATTAACTACTCAATAGACATTTGAGGAGAAAATGAAAGAAAATAAATAGAACAGGATCCAGTCATCTTTAAAACCATCAAGGGAAGTCAGTCCTTCAGTGGGAAGGAAAATGGGGCCAGAATCTTACCCTCCCAGCTGGGGCCGCTACTTTGCCTATATCTCTCTCAGATGTCAACCTATTTTCCTTGCCCATTGGCTGTTCCGGTGGTACAGGGAACAGAACACACATGATTCATTCATGAAAGGGCTCTGGGTACTCATGCTCTCATAAAATAGTTTCTACTTTTTTGGGTTACAGGTGGGGAGTGGGTTGGGTTTTCTTCTATAGGTGGGGTTGGGGGTGAGGCAATGAGGAGTGGATGGGTGAGCCTTAATTAGGGTTAATTGTAGTTCTGGTAAGTGAAGAAAATATGCCTAGATAGATTTCTGATGGATATATTGTTCACCAGTCGAATGTCTGTTGCATAACTTTAGTTGTGTGGTAGGAGGAGTAGAGGAAATCTGTACTTGAAAAGATCAGCAGCCCTGATCTTTATTCCAGATGTAGTGAAATCAGTGATAATGCTTTGGAGTTTCTGTTCTGCTTTGCCAAGTTCCAGAGAGGAGGAGGCTTTTATAGCTGAATTCCAACACCTTAAAAGTAGATGAGAGGATGGGAATTTATGAAAACTGACTTAACCAGGCCCAATCTATTGAAGGATCTCATGGGTTTCTGTAGTTTCTGACAACCCCAATTCTACTCTTTAGCAGGAGAGAAAAGGGCTTATTCAAAACTGGGGCTTCACTAGAGTGGACAATGATGGTAATTAAAATGTAAATATAAAAACGTTTTTGCATAAGGGAGAACAAATGAATGTCAACATTGCAAGATGTTGAAAATGGATGGTATACAAGAAAAAGTACAATCAATGCATGCTAGGGTCTATAGTCAACAGTAACATTGCAATATGCTTCCACTGACTGTAACAAAGGCATTATGCCAAAACTAAATGTCAACAAGCAGGGGGTATGGGGTGGGGGTGGGGGTATGGGTTCTTTTCAGAAGAAAAGGAGATGCTTTCATATAGATTATGGTGGCAAAAGCATGTCTATTTACTTAGGTTGGATTGTATTCTCTCATCAGTTGTAACAAATGTACCATACTAAAGCAAAATGTTAATTATGGGGCCAGTCTATGGGAACTCTATTTTCTGCAAGATTTTTCTGTAAACCTACAACTTCTCTAATTTAAAAAAAAAAAGAGAGAGAGAGCTGCTAGTACCTTAAGTAGTGAGTACTGACAGCTGGCAATGACCAGGCAGAACTGGAAGACCCAGATATCTCTGAAAAAGCCTTGTATGAGAAGGATAAAGCCAAAAAGAGCTACAAGAAAAACCAGGCTGACAGCTAACAAATTTTCCAGGATCTCACGATTTCTGTAGAAAAATTTATGAGCAGAGTAAGTATATCATGAATATAAAATATTAATCAGAGTGTAAAAAGGGAGCACATCAATATGAAACTCATAATATGCTTGCCGAGATGTCTTTTAGGTCCTACGTTTGAATAAGGTTTTGGGTCATAAGGAGAAAAAAAGCAATTTCATGTGGAAACAACACAAATTCTTATATACAAATAAAGCATGCTATTCTTTATTGAATAATGGACTGTAAATTCCATTAATAATAAATAATACAGTTTTCATTTTTATTAAAATACTTTTCTTAAAACGAAAGACAAAACAAAAACTGGGGCTTGAGTGAATTTTGAACAGCAATGAAAGAGTGGAATGGTCAGGGAATGAGCAGGCAGGTGTAGCCAAGGAGGTGAGATCTGTTCAGAATCATTGTGATCTATGTCTAAATTCTCAGTGGCCCCTGCTACCCTCAGAATAAAAGCCAAAATCCTTAGTGTCCCCCACCAGGCCTCTTACCCTTTCTCTTTCACTCAAGGTGCTCTGTCACAGTAGTCCTTCTGGTCCACAAACACACTATTCTGTTTTGTAAACTTTGCATATGTTGTACCTTTGGAACTTCAAATATTTGGCTTCCTGTTATCTTTCAAGTATCAGATTCGATTGGTTTTCTCCTACAGTCGTCTCTAACCACTTCATTTAAAGTAACAGCAGAACTACCTCCTGTGCCACCCTTACCTCCCATCTTCTCACTGCTTCTTCTCTAGCACTTCCCAGTTTATAATATTCTTGTCTATTTAGTTGTTTCCTACTTTGTGTGTGCATGTGTGGGGGTGGGCGGGGAGGGGAAGGCACACACATTAGGAATTTAATTCACTCACTTTTGTCCTTACTAATAAATGTGTTAAAGGCGACGACTTTCCTCTGATCACCGCTTTAAAAGTAACCCATGATGCCTCATCATTGCGCACTTCCTCCACTAGGCTGTAAGCTCTATGATGGCAGAAAACTTGTTTCTCTCATTGGCCAGCGTGTTCCCAGCTCCTAGCAGTGTCTGGCTCATGGTAGGTGTTCAATGACTATTTGTTGAGTAATATTGAAACAATTGTCTCCATTCAGGGCAACAGGTGATCTGTTTGTAGAAGTTATCAGTGTAGTTTTCAAACTTTTAACATCTTTATTTACCTTCCTACCTTAGGCTAAGTTTTCTGTCTGTGAGGATTCAGGTTTGTAGAAGACATCAGTGTAGTTTTCAGACTTTTAACACCTTTATTTACCTTCCTACCTTAAGCTAAGTTTTCTGTCTGTGAGGATTCAAAGACCAAGTAAAGGCTTGGCTTTGGTCCTTGGACACCAAGGGTGCTAAGGCAGCAGATGTTTTTGCAGCTGGTGTGACCACCTGTTTACCAGAAGGTGTGCCCTCTCTCAGATTAGATAGAGTGTGTCCTCAGAGCTTGCCAGGACATGTTTCTCTAATAATGGAAGAACTATTCAAATTCAATAGACAGAATCTCAAGACAGCAGTCCAAGCTTCCATGAAAGACAACCAGAAAGTTTAGGAGAGATATGCATGAGAAAAAAAAAACAAAACATCAAAAAACTCCTACATCAGGAGCCAACTGAGTGCTGGAAATTTGACTTTGAATGAAATCTCAAAAGTTAAGATCGAAGAGAATCAAATAACAGAAAAACCTCCATCCACTTTCCGCTGGAGTGGAATTCTACCTGTGTTTGCTTCTGCAGGGTCTTGCCATGGGGACCTTGCCTGCTTTGACTATTAAGAGCATACAATTCAGGGAGAAAAAGGAGGGGAAAGTGGAATGAAGGTACAAGGCTGTGGGCTTTGTGGAAACTCTTCCTGCCTCTAGAATGTGATGACATCAAGAGCACTCCTCTGGGCCTTCACCCCAGGGAGGGAGGAGTATGTTACAACTGGGAGAGGTGAGGTATGCTGGCTAAGGCCCCTAGTTCTAGCCCCAACTCTGCTGCTCACTTTACTGAGTGACTGTGAAAAAGACCTTGAAACTCAGGTTCTTCAATAAAATGAGAAATTGAACTTTTATGAGACATAGAATCCATTCTTCCAAGGAAATGTTCCAGGAAGCAAAGCCCTATGTGCAAAGACATTCAGGGGACTGCTCCAGAGGTGGGGGTGAGGAGCCCAAAAAGCTGCTCCATGAAACAAAATGAAAACTGGATGAGATAGTCTCTAAATCGCCTTCACACTTTGTGATTTATTTATGTTATTACCCATTTCACAAAGTATTTGAGGAGGCTTGAAAAACTCATACAATGGAAAAGGACAAAACATAGCTGAGAGTATCAGGGCAGAAGAAGGTGGGAGGAATGCCTTGAAGAGATATGAGCTAATAGAAACTGCCTGTCTTTTAGTCTGAATGTTGCTGGGAAAACAGTATTCTGTGAACATGTGGAATCCCCAGAGAGAAAGGAAGGCAAAATTGCTTATGCTATGTACACATTCACCCAAAGCCACATTGCAAGACTCAAAGAGTCAAGAAAGCAAGAGTCTATTTTGAGCACAGCGTGAACATGTGGAAGAGGCAGTTTAGTGCTTCTGAGGATGGACTCAATTCATCCAACACTAGGTTTAAATCCTAGCTCTACTACTTGCCAATTCTAGGCGAGATATTTAGCCTCTTTAAGCCTTTGTTCTTCCATCTATAAAATAAGGGTGATAATAAGCGTGGTCATGAGGCTTATACTTGTTAATGCATGTAAAGCACTTAGTCCAGGACTGGGTACATAGTAAGCTATCAGTAAGGGACAGCTAGTTTCACTGGTGTCATATTTTGGAGATACCTGGACCCTGTCTTGTTCATCCCTCTCTCCCCAGCCCTTAGCAGAGTGCCTGGCTCAGTAGGTGTTGAGTGGATATTTGTAGAATTGAATTGGATGTAACCATCTTCTCTGTTTGACACGCCTTATGCCCTACTCCCTCTGACAGTGTTTGGTGACAGAGTTGAAAAGCATGTGGTTAAGCTTGTTAAAGGTGTTGCTCACTAGGTAACACCTAGAAACTGAATGCTCATGGATTTTGATGACATTCAAGTTGTGGAATGTACATGACCATGACCACCCAGGTCAAGGACCTCTCCTGTGCTTTCCCTCATGCCCTCCCTCTTCAAAAGAATGTGTTCTCACACCATCCACACCTATTCCATCCAAGGTGCATTTGATAAACTAGGACAGAGGAAATATCAGCTCTGCAGACTTAATTTCAGTCCAGCTACTACTTATTGAACGTTTAGCATGCACGTGTTTAAGGAACTTTGTTGGGCACTGTAAGAAATTTAAAGTCAAGCAAGGAAACTCCTTTCCTGTCAAACAAGGTACTTTCTAATGTACATGGGTACAGTAGTGTAGGAACAGTGCAATATAAGAGAATCAAATGAATGAAGTGGTAAATGAAAAAAAGGGAAAAACCACACTGAGTTGCAATTATCTGGAGATGTTTCTCAAGGGAGGTGGTTTTTCCGACGGTCCTTGACTTTGCTAGGTGGGGGATGGGGCTGAGGGATTTGGAAGGTATTAAAGGCAGGAAAAATGATACGAGTAAGAGGCACAGAGGCAGAAAAGTATAGAGAATTTGACAACCAGTTATTCATCTACTTTAGATGGATCATATGATAGGTGTAGAAAAATATGTCTAAACAGAGGGCTTGAGTGTTTTCAAGGTCTAGATGAGAAATTTATGGGGAAAGGGCAACAGTGGAGAGGTTTCAAGTAGGAAAGTGTTATGATCAGACTAGTATTTGAGAAGCTTAAACTGGCAGTGCAGTGTGAAATGAATTGATGTGGGAGACAAACAGGAAATTTGGGGATAACTTAGAGGACAGCTGAAGTAGTTTAGGGCAGAAATTACAAGTGAGGATGTTGGCAGCAGGAATAGAAAAAAGAGAAGAGAGACAATATTAGGTTTTGCTTAGAAGATGCTACAGGATTTAAGAGGCAGATTCTTTTTTTTTTTTTTTTTTACATGGGCAGGCACCGGGAATCGAACCTGGGTCCTCTGCCATGGCAGGCAAGCGTTCTTGCCGCTGAGCCACCATGGCCCACCCAAGAGGCAGATTCTTGTTTTACTCTAGAGAAAATGCAGTGTGGCTACTTAATCTTTCTTGAATCAGCTGTCACTAACTTCAAGTGAACAGACCACAGACTTCAAAGCAAAGTGTCAACCCCAGTGTGTGGTTGGCAGGTGGGCATGGAGAGCAGGAAGTATCACTTATTCTCCCTGGTTCCTCATGTCCCATTCACAGCTTCAGGGAACCACCAGGATGAAAAATCTCAGAAGAAACTTTTCTGCCACTTCCCGGGACCTCAGTTCTGCTGAGACTGCCCCACACTGCTTGACAGTCTCAACTTGATCATAAGGACATATCACAACTGTTATAAATCTCTTGGAATGTGATAACCACAAGGTTTGTTAACATATGTGTCTCTAGCCTACTGTTCTTTCTTCTTTCCACTTCCCCCACCAGCTAAAGAGAATTTTTGCTTTATTCAGCTTCTCACTCCTCCTTATTTTCTAATGAGAATTCTGTCTTTGCAGGGTCTATGTTTTTCTTACGATGCAGAAATTGGTAAAGAGAACAAGACTGGACATTTAAGAGGAAAGGGAGTAAAATTCTTGATTGCTTGGTCAGTTCCAGGACAGTCATTTGATATTTAGAATTCAAGTAATGAGCTAAATAGACACAGTACTAAAGAATGAAACTAGAAGACCAAGTCAGCCTGTATCATAAGGAACTAAGAAGTAGGGGAGAGAAAAAATGAAAAAAAGTCTGAGCTGGGTTTCAGGGGAGACTTGGCAAGAATAAGGCTCTGGGATACAAATTTGTTTTGCTTCAAGATGTGGATTGAATCTCTATTAATGCTAATTAAATGTTAGATTTATTGTTTTGGTTGCTTAACTATGTTTTTAGTATTTTGGTTTAATATCATGCTATTCCAATACTGAACAATATGGTATCTCAGATCATATTATGGAATGTGTTTAATGGTTAATAGCATAGACCAATAGAATTCTAGAACCAAACTCCCAGGTCTCAAATCCCACCTCTGCCACTTAATAGCCATATAATGTTTGCAAGATATTTCTATGTAACTCATTTTGTCTGTGAAATGAGCTTATAAGGGTATCTACTTCAGAAGGTAGATGTGAGGATTAAATCAGTTAATGTTTGTAAAGCTCATATAAAATCTGGCATGTAATTAGCATTATTCAAGCATTAGCTATTATTAGTACAGGGAAATGTAAGTTCAACCAAGATGGTGAAGACAGTTCTCAGAGAATTATCATAGAAATCAGAACTGAAGTTTTGAGAAAGAATGGAGACAGATTTTTAAATTGGTTGCCAATGATTCCCATTGCCTGGTATTCACACCCTTGTGTTTCTACTCAGTTCATTGAGTGTGGACTGGACCTAATGACTTCCTTTTTAAATTATTTATTTATTATTATTTTTTAAACATTTTTATTGAGAAATCTTCACACACATGCAGTTCATCCACAGCATACAATCAGTGGCTCACAATATTATTACATAGCTGTGTATTCATCACAATGGTCATTTTTAGAACATTTGCATCACTCCAGAAAAAGGAATAAAAAGAAAAGAGAAAAAGAAATACTTACCATACCCCTTATCTCTTCCCCTCATTGACCATTAGTATTGCAATCTATCCAGCTTTTATTTTCACTCCTTATCTTCCCTATTATTTATTTATTTTTTGTCCTTATTTTTTTTACTCAACTGTCCATACCCTGGACAAAAGGAGCATTAGACAAGGTTTTCACAATCACAGTTGTATTGTAAATGCTATATAGTTATACAATCATCCTCAAGAATCAAGGTTTACTGGATTACAGTTCAACAGTTTCAGATACTTCCCTTTAGCCACTCCAATACACCATAACCTAAAGAGGGATATCTATATAATGCATAAGAGTAACCTCCAGGACAATTTCTTGACTCTGTTTTAAGTCTCTCAGCTGCTGAAACTTTATTTTGTCTCATTTTTCTCTCCCCTTTTGGTTAAGAAGGCTTTTCAACCCCATTATGCCAGTTCCCAGCTCATCTCAGGAGTCCTGTCCCATGTTGCCAGGGAGATTTACACCCCTGGGAGTCATGTCCCATGTGGGTGGGGGGAGGCAGTGAGTTTACCTGCTGAGTTGGCTTAGAGAGAGAGGCCACTTCCGAACAACTATAAAGGTTCTCTGGGGGTGACTCTTAGGTATAATTATATGTAGACTTAGCTTCTTCTTTGCAGGAATGTGTTTCACAGGGTTGAACCCCAAGATCGAGGGCTTAGTTTATTGAATTAATTGTCCTCACCTTTCTTGTGAATATCAGAAACTCCCCAGATTAGGAACTTGGATATTTCCTCCTTTCTCCCCAGTGCCCCAAAGGAACTTTACAAATACTTCTTTATTTTCTGCCCAAATTAGTCTGGAATATATTGGGGCGTCATACTAACCTGTACAAATCAACACGATCTCATGTCCTATTCAAAATTCCATGTAATTTTGGTATTCAAATAAATTGACCATAAAAGTTAAATATGATAGTATTAACCAAAATATAAATTTTGCACCAAATAAACATCTCATCTCTTCCTTTGGTCACACAAAGAAGTTGAAGTTTTAAAATATGGGCCATATCAACCTTTACCCTGTATTCTGATTGGCATTAGTCCTATGCAGATCAGTTCCATTCATATTGCTAGTCAAAATAATCTTTTTAAACAGCTGCTGTACAGGGTAGTGCTGATTTTCATAGCTTTAGAGCTCTAATTCTGAGTCTCAGGTGTCACATAAATGCCCCAAGTTTCTGGGAATGCCAGGTCATACACATATACCTCAGTATCTCAGAATTTAGAAATAACAGTTACAACTGCAGAATAGACGTGACTGCTATAAGAGCTTATAATCTAGGACCCTTTACAACAGGCCCCAACCTGATAGCCCATGTGCTTGACTTCAGTTCTCCTAGTTTGTGTATTATAGTTAGTCCATATGAGTGAAACATGATAGTATTTGACTTTTGTTTCTGGCATTTCATTCAATGTACTGCCCTCAAGTTCCATTCATCTAGTTGCATGCCTCACAACTTAATGACTTCTTTTTAACCAATGAAATATGCCAAAGTGATGGAATATCACTTCTATGATTAGGTTTCAGAAGTTTGTGACTTCTATCTTACCAGCAGACTTTCTTCTTCTCTTGTGGTCTTGGTGAAGCAAGTTGCTATGTTGGAGAGGCTCATATGGCAAGAAACTGAGAGCAGACTTGGGCTAACAACCTACAGACTTGAAGCTCTCAAACCAATAGCTTGCAGGGAAGAGTCCTGCCAACAACCACTGAGCAAATCGGAAATGGATCTGCTCCAGATGAACTGTGTAAATTGCAGCCTTGTGAGATACCCTGAAGTAGTGATTCCAGCTAAGTCAAGTCTGGATTCTTAACCCACAGAAACTGTGAGGTAATTAATTAGTGCTGTTTTAATTACTAAATTTTGGAGTAATGTGTTACACAGCAATAGGTAACTAAAACAAACAACATACCAAACTAGGAACTTGGGTACTGAGTTATGCAGAGGTCCATCTTTAGGGCATTACAGTGGAAGGTGGAGAGGGCTTACAGATGCTAACCACTATAGAAGGAGCATTCTGTATGTTCATTGGTCAACACTGGAGAAATTCCACCTGAGGTCTTTGTGGGAAGAAGAGCCAAAAACCCAGCTGAGTTTTTAAGGGTGAGATTGCTGAGGCTGTAGGCAGTTATCACTTCTTGCCTCAAATGCTGGTCAGTTTATGAACACTTAATTGCATCATTGGCCTCTCAGCAGCATTTGAGTGTGTACCCTTTTGGAAGTGCCTTCTTATCTTGAAGACACCACTCCAATCATTTGTTTATTCATTCATGCAGCAACTATGAACTGGACACTTTTCCATGTGCCAGGTGAACCATGTACAAGAAGACATGGCCCTTACAGAGTTTACAGTTTCTTCTGGTATTGTTTCCATCTTTTTAGATCCTCCTCTGCCTCTGTCACAGGAGCCACTTTTCTTTACATAGAGACTGGTGTTCTCTGTGTCACTGTCCTTTTTGCTCTTTTCCCTTTAATTTCATTGTTTTTTTTTTTTTTTAATGAAATGGTGCTGGTGATCCTAAATCTACATCTCCAGCTCAGAACCCTTCTGAGTATCAGACCAATTGATCACTGTACATGCCCATCCCACACAACTCAAATGCAAAATGACCAAAATTAGACTCATTTCCTCTACATCTTCCTTC
Organism: Myrmecophaga tridactyla; assembly: GCA_004026745.1. NCBI lineage: Eukaryota > Metazoa > Chordata > Mammalia > Pilosa > Myrmecophagidae > Myrmecophaga > Myrmecophaga tridactyla. Next base: position 2,362 of record PVIY010049132.1, on the reverse strand, counting down.
CTCTGTCCGGCCCAAACCTTTTCTCTTCTCCAATTGTTCTTCTACTAAGTAACAGTGCCATCATTTACACAGGCAGCATAGGGGAGTCATCCAAATTCTTCCCTCTCTGCCTCACTTTTCCTTTCCAGTATTACTAAATCTTGTAGATTTTACCTCCTAAATATCTGTTTCCTATTCTCCACCATCTCTGTCATGGGCCCATTTTAAACTTGTATCTTATCTTATCAGGACTGATACAGTAACTTAAATATATTTTCCTGCTTCAACCTTCATAATGGTGCCAGTGTGATGTTCCTGAATTGCTGAATTATAGCTCTGGCTCAAACCCTAAGGTGGCTTCCACTGTCTGCAGGCTAAAGTCCATGTTCATCAGTTTGGTGGATGGAGCCCTTCACGATCTGATGTGACCGCTCAGTCTCCACTACAGCTACTTCTGTACATAAACTCTATGCAAATCATTAAGGTTTTCCTGCCATACTGTGGCTTGCCATCTCTGGCTTGGATGGTTCTCCACCCTCCTCCTCCTACTTCCTTGTCTATGAGTAAAGTTGAATTCATTTTCGAGGCTCAGCTCACCTCCTCTCTGAACATTTCTTTGACTGCCTATAGAGTTGAGGCCCCGGCTTGTCTTCTGTGTTACCTTCATTATAACTCTTTTGACACCTTATCTGCATTAATTGTTCCATGTTAGTGTTTTTCACTTGCCTCTGAGTTCCTTGAAGGAAGAAACTTTGTGTTTTCATCTGCAAATTCAGTAGTTGGTCCTTAATAGACACCTAGTGAAATTTTTTTTGAATAAATAAGTAAATGAATGAACAAAGAAACAGACTGATTAGTGCAGGGCTGAGCCTGTAGGTGGGAAGATAAATAGGCCAGCCATGGGGAGTTCTAGAAGGAGAGCAAGGGAAATGGAATTATTCCTCTCTTTTTTCAGGGTCTGTAGCTCAGGCATTTGCTCATAGCTTTATATAGATACACCTGCCAAAAGCCTCCTAATTTAGTGAAGTCAGCCCATAAGGTAAAAATCACAAAGTCAAAACTGCTCCCTTGGGAATTCTTTAAAATGCTTATAAAGTGTGGTATGTAGACATTCATTTCTCAATTAATCTAATGCAGCTGTTTTTCTCTCCAGCATAGGAAGAGATCTACTGCTTCAATTGAGAATCAAATGAAGTAGTTGGCTTGCTTGCAGGGGTCTTTTTGAAAGAAAAATGCTTACACACTCAGCATAGTAAGATACTCCTCCCTGTCTGAGAGAAGAGAAACCTCAGACTGACTGAGAAACCGCTTGACTCTCATCTAACATCTCATCCCACTCAGGGATATTCACTTGGTAAATCCCCACTCTCCCCCATCACTCAAATCCCAAGCCCACTTCTTTCTTTTTAAATTAATTTTTAAATTAAAAAATATATATAACAACAAAGAAACACAAACATTCTTTTTTTAATTTGTTTAAATTAAAATTTTTTTATTAATTTTTAAATTAAATAAAAGTGACAAGAAACACAAACATTCTTAACATAAGATCATTCCATTCTACATATATAATCAGTAATTCACAATATCATCACATAGTTGCATATTCATCATCATGATCATTTCTTAGAACATTTGCATCAATTCAGAGAAAGAAATAAAAAAATTCATACATATCATACCCCTTACCCCTCCCTTTCTTCATCACTAGCATTTCAATCTAAATTTAACATTTGTTCCCCCATTATTTATTTTTGTTCTGTATGTTTTACTCGTCTGTTGACAAGGTAGATAAAAGGAGCATCAGACACAAAGTTTTCACAATCACACAGTCATATTGTGAAAGATATCATTATACAATCATCTTTAAGAAACATGGCTATTGGAACACAGTTCTACATTTTCAGGCACTTTCCTCTAGCCTCTCCATTACATCTTGAATAACAAGGTGATATCTACTTAATGCATAAGAATAACCTCCAGGATAACCTCTTGATTCTGTTTGGAATCTCTCAGCCATTGACACTTTATTTTGTCTCATTTCACTCTTCCCCCTTTTGGTCTAGAATGTTTTCTCATTTCCTTGATGCTGAGTTCCAGCTCATTCTAGGGTTTCTGTCCCATGTTGCCAGGAGGTCCACACCCCTGGAAGTCATGTCCCATGTAGACAGAGGAAGGGCGGTGAGTTTGCTTGTTGTGTTGGCTGGAGAGAGAGCCACATCTGAGCAACAAAAGAGGCTCTCTTGGGGTTGACTAAGGCCTAATTTTAAGTAGGCTTGATCAATCCTTTGTGGGGTAAGTTTCATATGAACAAACCCCAAGATTGGGGATTCAGCCTATTGCTTTGGTTGTCCCCATTGCTTTTGAGAATATCAAGGATTCT